>JAPMNZ010845735.1:0-17487 GCA_029875035.1 Pomatoschistus microps | reverse complement strand
CGCTCCTACAGTGGCTTTGGCAACAAGAAATATTTCTATAATTTTGGAATAGTATAATTGTAAACAAATGTGCTACTTTTACATGGGTTGGCTGAAGTTAACAATTTGCATTGTATTTAACCAACCACAAAAGATCAAGAATGTATAAACTATAAATACTATATATATACTATAAAGAGTATACCTACATGCATTTTTGGGTTTTGTCATTTTGTGGTAGTAGTGACCATTGACCCTTTGGTGTCAATCTGAGACACTCTTGACTCGCTTTGATCTCCGACAATATCTTTCTTCCACATTCTTCTCTCCTTCCTCTTTGTGTTCATGTTTTTACTCGTCCTCTAACTCTTATAAAGTTTCATGGTTCCACCTTTTTGTCTCATTCCCATAACGTTTCGGACAAATATCTGACTCCTAAAGGGTTCACATTTTGCTCATATTAGAGATAACTATTGCAGTATTCTAAATGTTTTGAGTTTTTTCCCACATTCCATAAAACTGTAAAGATTTTTAAGCATGCAAAAGCAACTTTGATTACACAGTATTAATGCATTTTTATTTAACGCATTTATGGTTCAATCTCAAGGATCTCTGGTCCAAGGTAGGGACATCATACTAGTTGTCAATGTCCTAATGTCATGCCAGTTCCATTTTATTATACCTGACAGTAAAGTATTAAAGATATGTTTTGAATGCAAATCCATATTTTTGTTTCTACAGCTGAGAACGCGTCCTCTGTCCAAGTTCACTCGGAGATGCACAAGTCCCTGGACACATTTGCCTCCAGTTTGGCGAAGGTGATAGAAAACGACGTTAAAGTGACTCTTTTCGGAGACGGGCTGGTTTTACCCGCGGGACTGTTCACGACCAGGGCGACGCCACGGCCAAGGTACCAGGACGGACAGAGACTGAGGCTGGAAAGCATAGACGAAGGAATAGTCAAAGATGACAAAGATGAAGAAGGACTGGACACGGGGGAAAAGTTCTCCTAAAAGTGTTTTCCATGACATTTCCTCCTCAGTTTCATATTGTACTTGAAATTTCATTCATAGCATATTATCAATTAGTGTTCTTTATGTTGGTCCTTTATATAGACATAGGAGGCCGCCCAGACTACTGTGTACTGGTTTCATAAGTGTTCTATTCTTTACATTTTATATATATATAATTTTCTATGAGGCTGCCAGTTTGTTCTCCTTTGTTGTCTGTAAATGATGTGGTTTTACTAGGCATAGCTTTAAAGTACGAGTATGTCTTGTTTGTGTTTTATTTACAAACTGTGGTGCGGCTATTTATTTCTTGATGAAAAACCTGGACTGAAACATGATCATGGTACTTTACCTGGTCAAATTGATCTTAGGGCTTGTCGAATGCTGGACGTGTTTCTAGTGCATGCCGTACTCGCTGTTGACGGTGCACATTCATATTGCACTTTTGCAGACACCACTTTCTCTTATGTGACTTTGTACCGTCCAAGTGAGAAGCGACAAGGAAGTTTTGTTTTAATCGTGCCAATTTTTCAAACATTTGTTTTGCTTGAATCATACCTCATATTTCCGTATTGTATGGTACCCAGTGTATAATCTGTATTCTGAAGTCTTAAACTTTTTCTGTTTGACAAACTAAAATATACCTTTTTGTACTGAGAGGTTGTGTGTGTGTTGTGTGAAATGGAAAAGAACACAGTATTAGTGCATTTGAATTTATTTTTCCAAACCATGTAAAAGTACTATTGACATTACTCTTTGGAGAGCCATTTTTTTTTTCTTAAAGAAATTAAAGCATTCTCCATTTATAATTTATGTAAACTCCGTTACATGCGTTACTCCTGGAGCAGCACTTTAGTTTTGTGCTCAGAACTTCACACATTAACACTGTTCGACGCTCACATCCTCCAAACAGAATATTGCACTTCAGTCATAGCCACTGTACTCTCAGCATCACACCTCATCCTGCCACTGCATTCACACACAGACACGGACACTTGTAAGAAATACATGTTTAAAAAAGGAGGCTAGAAATGACACGGCTTTTCAAAAGTAATCTACACTAAACTTAACAAATCCTGTGATTTTTCAAGTGCTATACAACAACAAATTCAAACTCCACACGGACTACTGCTCCTCATCGTTCTCTTGTCCTGATCCTTCGGACCGGTCGCCTTCAAGTCGATCTGCAGAAGAGAGGTGCTTAGACTCGACGCACAAATCAAGATACAACAACCATGTTCATCTGCGATCCCCCATTTCAAAACTGCAACCTTTTAAACGTGGCAGCTGGTCTCCCATCTCGATACTAACCAGGCACTGTCCTGCTTGACTTCTGAGATCTACAGGAATCAGGCTTCCACATGCAGGTAGTGCCACAAATCTGTATTGTAATCAGTGTTCATTATAGATTGTAACATGTTTGGTTAAGATATTTACTTCGTACTTTAAGTTATAGGAATAATGTTTTTGCCCCCAGGTTGAGAACCACTGCTCCACTCGACAGGTGCTACAGATCACAGAGCGAAATCAGTGTTATACATTACCTGATCTGATGTGATTGAGAGAGGCCAACATTCGGAGCATAAATGAAGCAGGTACTGTGATTGTATTTCTCGTTTCTTCCAGCATCAGCTCATTTCGGGTGATTACCTGGTGGGACAATAAAAGAAACATGAATTTACAAATCAGCAACTGTATAAAGTGAATAATATGTCAGTAGGGGGGGCTGAGCTCTGGGGAAGATGGACCAACAGCCCCTTGGACCACATCATTCACTCACGCAAGACCGAACAACAGTTTAGTCAACTAACGCGCTGTACAGCCTCCGCTGCCTCACATGGAACCTGGTGTTCCCAGTGGGAGCGGTTGCCAATCACGGCTATAAGGAAGTGCATTGCCAAACGGAAACTGAAACCCTATAGCGACTTTCCATGAGTCGACCTGCTTTTAGAGCCTGGTTCAAAACACGACTCATGGCCCATCGTGGAGTTCTGAATGTCGGTCAATGCATGTAACGGGGGGTGGGTTTTTTCAGACCAGGTCTATTTTTAAAGTTGTGTATCCAGCTGTGTGTGATCACTGCACGATTTGTTCTGCTTGGCGCATGCACAGAAGGAGCTGAAAGCCTCTTTTCCACCCAGTCTTTCTGCAGGAGGCACCACCTGCTGCAGGAGGCTCTCCATGAGAGAAAGTCTGTCTGCATGAGAAAGATTAGCCATTAGCAGTCCATACTATTCTCTCATCACTAACCAGGCCCTGCCCTGTGTCTGAGTTCATGCAGATATTGTGTATCAGCTCGTGAAGGATAAAAATACCTCATCTGCAAGGACCCTGTTGAAGTTTGGAGACTCCTCCAGCGGTGACCAGATTTTTATGTCATAATCGATCCCTGAAGAAGCCAGTACTAGAAGAGAAGATAAACGCATGAAGGAAGTGCCAAGGCTCATAAAGCAGAGAGAGGCTTTGATGTCCACATAAAGTCTCACTGGGGTCGTAGGGATGTGGCTGCAGGCAGTTGACCACATGGTTGTCGGCCTCCAGCAGCATGAGGTGCTCAGCCGTGTGTCTGTCCCAGATAAAGATGTGCCCACAGTCAGATCCGCTCATCACAAAGTTGTTTCCCCAGAAACAAGCCTCCTTTATCTGCGTACAAGGACAAGATTCATTATAAGATCAACTGACACTTTTACAAACAAGATCAGTAAGTAACACAGTTTGGTGTAAGGTCACACACATATTTGGGTTTATCCTTTTGTCTCTGGGCAGGATTGTGCTAAAACGACTGGACAGATTGAGCTGAAGATGTTTAAAAAGGATGTGATGGTACGAAGACCCCATTCAAATACTCACCCACATGATGCTTTATTCGCCCCACTGTGGGGAACAGTAGTAAAGATAGGAGCACTCTAACAAGACACTCAGTGATTTTCTTGTGGATAATCATGATTATTCAAATTGTGGTTAGTTGTACTTAGTATAACATGAGCTTCATTGGTAGGGCTGAAACTAAAATCTGCTTTTTTTGCACATTACGTGCACAAAACTAATTCCAGCATTTGTTTTACGGAAAATGTTTCTACCTGGTGTCAACACTGCACTGATATTTAACAATTAAGGAGTTTGAAATGATATTGCAGGATCGTTTAAAATAAAACTGGTAAATTGGATTACTAAGATGATTGCAGCTGCAGCCCTTCTCCATTGGTTTGGATTATTTTTGTCCTTGTTTAAAATTAGTACAGGAAGTGTTTAGTCTGGTCACAGCTGCAGGATCGCTCCAGGATGCTCCTTTACAAGGGCTAGGATATTTATTTTCTCGGTTGATTATGGGTTATCTTTAGCCATATCCTGGTTTAAATATGAGGTCATTGGATTAATCCTTAGGTGAAACTTGTTTGTAATTTCCCCACTGTGGAACGAACAAAGGTTTTCTTATCTTGTCTTAAACATTTAGAAACTTACTGATCTCATCCATCAATTTCTTCTGTTTTATCTGTTGCCTGCAGTGTGAGCAGACACCCAGACTAAGTACTTTTTTTACCCCACTGTACATCTGGGTCTGATCCAAGTGGCTGCGGTTCCCTCGGTTGTATCCCATCTGCCCATTCAGCGAGCGGGGGAGGCGGGTGTTGCGGGTAGGTATTGGTGACGTCAAGTGTTTGCACCAAATTAGCTGGTTGTAGTTTGGCAATGGCGGCGAATGCGATTAGTAAAGTAATCTGTTCCGGTTCGGCTCCCAAATATTAAGAAATTGAAACCGTTTTTAGCAAGTTTCATTGCTGGCAAATATGTTGTGGCTCTCCTCCCCACGGGCTCTGTTAGCGGCAAAGGAGATGCTAGGCTAAATGCTAACGACTCACTCGGGAGCTTTACATAAGTCACGGTAAACTCTGATCCAATCGTTTCAATCTGCAAAAGGAGTTAACATCTCACACCTGTTCACGGAGCTCAATGGAGCAAATCTAGACCATAGTACGAAATGAAATTGGTACAATGGTGTGGTAAGACCAGGCTACCTCAGCTGGCTCCTGTCCGCACTGATCCCTTGGTTCTATTCCTGCCCTGGTTTTGAACAATAAACCTGTGTGGCAGTCTGGTGACACTGTACCATTGTCCTGGAGTTGCGGTGTCCCTTGTACACCATCTTTGCTGAGGGCCTCCTGATGTTCTGAGTCTCGCTCTCCTCCATCTCTCGACGCTCTTTCCGGCGGCGGAACAGTTCCTGGATGCGAGCGGCTGCAGAGCGTCTGTGAAAACGAGGAAAAGACTTGTTAAAAAGTGAAGACCCGAGCTGCCAGAACACCCCCATGCGGTTAGTGCTGCTCACGACGCCATGCTCAAAAGGCTCTTGCTTAGTATAAATATTTCTCCACACGATGTAAAGCAACACTGCAGTAATACACACTTTAGAACTGGGAAGCAAATAGGACGTATTCACAACTACTATTAACAGATGTTGTAGATCGGTGAGTAGCTGTTGCCTCCCATGCTTCCTTCAGATTATGCCAGATATCAAACTGCTGTGGGCCCAGGCTAACATGCACACCACTGTTGTGTTAGGAAAAAAATTGAGTGAAAGTTAATGCTCCACTTCAGATAGTGCTCTCTGTAGCCTTAAAGGGGACATATTCTGCATAATGTACTTTTCTGTTTATTGTCGTTGTGGTTTTTGAATAGATTCTAGCATGTTTGAGTAATCCTGTATAGTCCTGCATTCAGTAGCACATTTTCATCTATATGCTCACTTCTTTCACTGATAGTCAAGAGGATCTTCCCTCCAGGTCAAACCCGAATGAACAAAGCAATTATTCAACAATGTATACACTAATAGCCTGTTTTTTTATGATGAAATGCAACCTTCAGTAGTATCATCTTTTAGTATAGAACAGAAAGTCAATGGATCCCTCAAAAGCACAATATGTCTCCTTCAAAGCGTGTATGCTTTAGTACTGGTGCAACGTTTTACCTGATCATTCTATCTCCTACAGCAGATCCTCTGGAATTTAATCTATTATGTAGTGAAACAGTCGTCAACAAGACTTAAATACATCAAGAGAAACATTGTTAGAAAGTACTGCCATCTGCGGTTTCGGAGAAGTACCTTTGTCCTTGTCCTCTGAACCTCACGGACGGGATGAGGATGGGATCATCGTCACTGTCCTCAGAGTCCTGGTTGGGTCGCGGGGGCTGGGGCCTGCTCTGGCTCTGGTCCTGGCCCTGACTCTGGCCTTCCTCTCCGGTGGGCTCGGCTCGTCTGCAGCCCCCTGTGGTGTCTTCCTCCACTCCCTCAGGCGGAGTCCTCTCTCTGGGTAAAGACGTCTCTCTGTCCCCCTCGGATGAGCCCTCTGCTGGACGGATGGCGGGAGTGGAGCCAGTAGGATCTCGGTGCTCACTTGAATCAGTCCGCGCTAAAGACAAAAAAGCGAATCAAAGATGCACGACAGGAAAGGTCGTGTTTGATAGCTACTTACTTGGCGGTGGAACAGAGCTGTCTTTTTCTCTGGTCACAGCCACAGACTCTGCAGGTTTGGGAGCTCCACTTCCCACTGAATGTGACGCACTACTGCTCCTGAGGACAAGCAAAACACAGCATGCATTAGATCTCATTGAATCAGAAAAGACTAAAGTAGTGGCTCACAATGATGCATCACATGTTTTCTAAAAAGGAAAACAAAATCTATAGTTTATACTCTCCCAGATTGCAGCTGCAAATTACATCTGAAATGCTACCTCCCCATCTTTAGTTAGGAGGCTCGTCCCTGGTAGGGAGATACACTGTAATTCGAGCAGTTGAGTAAAGGTTCAAACTGCAGAGAACTCAATCTACCACCAGAAGGAGCTTGTGCATCATAGTTTTAAACTTTACATACATTCACGTTTAGAAATCAAATATCATTTTGAAATACTATCATGCAATTGCGCTTGAACGTTTACACACCCAGTCATTTATTCCATTGTTTGGGTCATATTTTGGAGCTCATGAATGATAAAACAAAACACGTTTTTATTGTCAAAGAAACTTATTCTATATTTTCGAATTTAAACCAAAATTGAGCCAAGCAGTGGAGATCTCAAATGTGCAGTTCATGTAAGGCAGTCCAGGATTTTTTTTGACAATAAGAATGGGTAACTTTACCATCAGAGAAGATGAAGAACCTCATCCACAACAAAAGACTCATAGTTGTCATAGATTGTAAAGGGGAAATACAATGGAAACTTCTAATCAGGGTCAGAAGAGTAGTTTCTGTTTATCATTTTGAAATAGAATCACTGTACGGACATTTATCAACACTTATGGACATTGGTCATCTGTCCCCTTATGTCTGTCTAAACGGTTTGATTATCTGATCTTTATTGGCAAATTCAACAGTTGTGTAAAGTGCTCTGAGATCACTACTGGTGTGATTTAGAGCTATACAAGAATAGGTTGAATTGAATTGTTTATTTGACTTTATTTATTTATTTAATTTTATAGGATAAATATATGTCTTTACACAACCACAAACAATCAGAACAAAAGCTGTTGCGTTATCACTCATAATCTCATACTTCCCAAAACAGGTAGAATTTGATGTTTGACTTTTTCCCCTCCACCTCACAATATAGACATTACCACTCATCTGTGAAGTCCAGCTTGATGGTGCTGGTGGTAGTTCCCTCTGAGCTGTAGTGGAGGCTGAGGACCGGCTCGGCTCCTGCGCTCCGTCCCGGTCCGCTGCTGCTGGGCACGGGGGCGGCCTCTTCAGGGGCAGGGGGTGGTGCTTCAGTCTCTCCTGTAAACGCAGACGTTAATTAACAAAGTAATTGACAAAGTTCACCACAAACCTGTGATAGTTGCATAAAGACACATGCACCTAACTTGTGCGCCACACCAATACTCAAACAGAACCCGCAGAGAACATGCAGGAAACTGATACAGACAAAAGACACAAATGGAACCATCTTCTACAAACGGCACACATCTCAGCAGAGATCCAAACCCGGTTCCTAATAAACTTATCATATTGTACTTTTGTGTTATCTCACAGTTACGATCTGGGACTTTGACTCTCGACTGAATTTATACGTTGTACTTGTGCGGTTTGTAAATATTGATATTTGGTGAGTACATTATATAAAAGGAATATTCTTAGAAATGATAGGAAGCAGAAGCACAGAGTGGTGTGAGTGGAGCAGGTGATGACGAAAGACGCACCCTGCTGTTCATCAAGAGTCATGGATCCCAGCTGTTTGTTTACCACAGACGAGGGGGAATCTGCAACACAAACCAGACCGACCAATGCATCCACATGCTCCAGGCCTAGTGTCCAACTCACACCAAGACTAATCAGAAAGCTTTGATACAAACGGCCACTTTACTTTATCACCACAAAAAATGATAGTAAGCCCACAAGTGGGAGATTTTACGAAACCAATTCCAATCCACCCTCTGGTTTTTAACTGTAGCTCATTTTAAACAAGTGCTCAGCAATCATTCCTTAACATATGTCAATAACTTGCAAGTCGTAGGTAAGGAGTATGGAACAAGATATTGGTAAATAAAGCATTGAATGTACAACTATGATAAACATTTACGATTAACCCAGATAACAATATCAACACAAGACCTTTTCGTATGCATTTTCAGGGTGCGTTCACACTTGGTCCAAATGAAGTGGACTCTAGTAAAAATGCTTTTGGAAATGTGAAATCACAAACAGGTGAACCCTGCTCCAGTTCACCTGAGTCCATCTCACTTATGTCAATAAAGTTCACGTTGTGAAGACTTTTCCATTTGCTTCTAACGTGAATTTAGTCCACCTGACCAATAAGTGTGAATGCGCCATCAATGATTTACACTCTTCCAACTTAAAGGTGAAAACTCAACACACACAAGGGGAAAGCCACAAATTACCCCCCAAAATTGAGGGGTGATGTTTCATCATGTTTGTATTTAGGAAAAGTCTAGAAGAAAGAGGTTCAGAAAAGAACAGGCTTTGTCAGTGGGAAGCAGAGGCTGCAGCTCAAGGTTAAAGAGTTAAAGACTGTTAGTGATTCATTACGGCCAACTCTACTGTTGGCTTGAAGCTAAAGGACAGAGCAGCCCACATGAGGCATGGTGTAGGGGAGGCTCGGGGGTAACCTGCACTGGGGGGCCTCTGGGCTGCAGCACTTCTTTCAGGCTGTCTCTCAACAGCAGAGGGAGCAGCAGCAGCAGCAGCAGCAGCAGCAACTGCTCGACGGCTCATCCCCGGAGGGTCGGCCAGCCGGAGCAGCCTCTGCAAACGCCTACACACTAAACTTATGGGCAGGCGGTGGGGACCGTATTCTGACAAAGAGGCTGGAGGGGACAGTAAATGTAGAATTAGACAGAATGATTGAGACGAGGAGCAAGAGTCAAAAACAGGAGGAAGGAGACCAGAGAATGTCCACACACACACAGACACAGACGGTCACACTGCAGTCTGCTGTGGGCTCTACCTGACGGCGCTGGTTCAGAGGTGGGCGTGGCGCTTGAGGTGGAGGTGGCGGTCTGAGTGGGGTTGGCGGTCTGGGTGGGGGTGGCACTCGAGGTGGGTGTGGCGGTGGGTTCCTGGATCCTCTGTGAGGGGGAGTCTGGGGAAGGTGTAGGCAGTGACGTAGAGGAGGCGAGAGGAGCTGTGATGGTGGATGAGGATGCTGAAGATGAAGATGCTTCAGCAGCAGGGGCAGTGGAGATCTCTGACGACTCTGGTTCTGCAGCTGTACTGGTGGTGTCTGATGCAGCAGCAGAAGCAGCAGGTGCACTCGATGGCCCCTCTGGACGGATAGCCGTTCCTTAAACAGCACAAAAAAGATAATGACAAAATAAATATTTTTTATTTAACAAGACTAATTTGCCCTAATTCCTCAACATGCCCGTGAAACCTTTGTTTCCAGAATCAGCGGAAGTGCGATATTTGTGAACCTAGGCATACCACCCCAAATCTTAAGTACGTATAGCAGCTGATGATTATAAATGCAAGGTTTGGAAACCAGCAAACAAGATTTCATCAAAGCAGGAAATCATAAATAAATATATCAGGGGTTTGGTCAATGTAAATGTAGTCAAAAGTGAAAAAAAAAACATCAAAAAAAAAAAAACAACCCTAAATGAATGAAAGGTCAACACGTCTCATGCAATTAAATTTAGCTTCGTCAAATCAACACGGTCTGTTTCGGATCCCCACTAGTGAAGTCCTTGGACACGCTGCAGGGACTATTGTCTCTCAGCTGGCCTGGGAACACCTTGGGATTTCCCAGACTGAGAAGGAGGAAGTGTGTGTGAAGAGGAAGCTCAGACTGATGCTCCTGTGACCCGACAACAGATAAGGTATGACTACGTTTCTACTCAAAATAATACAATAAAAGTCTTATAAAGGATTTGCAGCATTTTGTGTGATTCAGAACAAACTGTACAAGTGGGATGCCTCATTATTATTCCAATGAAATATTTTTATTTATTTATAAAAACAACTGTCATCTACTGATGAATAGAACAAAACGAAAGCTGAAACCTAACAGATTTTTGGCAGCCCTACCTCTGGGCCGTGCCTGAGGCCGGGTACCCCTGCTGCTTTGTGCCTCACTGGCTTCTTCAAACCATCGCGACAACATGTCCGACATCCTCTGCATCAGAGACACATTTGGACTCTGCTCCCCTGTAGAAAGTATACAATGTGTCAGGTAGCCACAAAAACCATAATATTTCTAGCATTTGTACGGATTTGATTCTGATGGTGGTTGCCAATGGTTTTATATTATATATTCCATATATTTAGTTGGAAGGTCAATGAGAAATATGTATAAGTGTGTGTGTGTGTGTGTGTGTGTCTCCTGGTGGATGAACAGGGGTGGCCAGATTGGGCGGGGCTACCAGCTCATTCAGAAACATTTTCTTCAAAATCAGTTCATCTTACTAAATTGAAATAAAATAATCCCAAACACAGTGTTTACCGTCCCGCTCTCTCTCACTCTCCGGCCGAGCGCGGGGCCCAGTGTCAGACCAGTCTCCTCTCAGACGCAGACGTTTGACTGGGGGCTGTCTCAGCTGTGGAAACACACACAGATTAGTCATTTGTCACTCTCCCGAACTGGAGACAAAAATAGCTCTGCTGCTAGAGCAAAACCCTCCTGGGTCTGGCAGCTTCTCTCCAAAGTGACACCCCTGACTGAGGACCCCCAGGTCTCTACAGGGTAACACTGAGTGACACAAATAGATGTGGTCTCAATAGAAAAGTTAGTTACAACTTATTTTTAGAGTCCAACACTTTGATTCAAGAAATATTTTTTAATGAAAATGAATTATACCTACAAACGCAGAGGGAAATGGTTGTTCCCCAACATTGACCTAGACTGTTTTTGTGAGCAGTGAAGTAGTGTGTTCTGTATTTGGAAAGGAATGTGTGTGGAGGCTGCATCTCTACACAGCTGAACTCACCACAATGTTTTAAACTCTGACATCGTGATTCATGTCACATGTCCATCTCCCACCATCATCGTCAGCTCACACATTCAACAGAGATCCGCCGGACAGAAATACGGCAGCTGTGTTTTAATGTGAATCTTTCTGTCTTCTATCTTTTATGTTGGACAAGAGAGTGCAGTAGTCTCATTCCCAGGGTTTTTTTTTTTAAATCAAAAACCCCAGGTCGCTCTTACCATACTCCAACCCCCGCTAGCTTGTCAGAATGACTAGCTTTTTTGCAGAGACGTGTTAAGTGGGAACACTACGACCAAATACAGCAGTAATTTAGACAACAAAAAAACAAAACTGTTATAAATTCCATTGCGTACATGTAAAAAATGTTTGAAAAAGTGTATATTTCTCCATGTGGATGAGTTTTCGTAGTTCATTATATCGCAATTCCCTCTGGTCCTCTGTGCACTGCACTGTGACTTTAGGAAAATGTTGACTCTTGACATTCAACGACATTTTTGGACATTGGTCATCTGCCCCTTATGGACCAATGGCTTTATGTGTTTTTTATTGTTGCATTTCTTGGGTTTAAACTATTCTATTCTCTGATCTGTGTTGGCGAATTCAACGGTTTTGTTGAGTCCTCCGAGATAACTAATGCTGTGACTTCCAGCTATACAAGAATAAATTGTATGGAAATGTGTATTCCTCGAGGCCTGGTAAAAGAACTTAGGTGAAAGAGCAGCAGAAGCCTCACCTCCTCCCTTCTCTCCTCTGAGGGGCCCTTGAGCTCCCGCGCCTGGTCGTCTTTGGGGTCAAACAGATAGATGTAATCGGAGGAGTAGCTGACCAGCACCTCCTGACCGTCTTCACTGTAGCACAGAGAGGTCACTCTGCACGACTTGTTGGACAGATGAGCAGGGACAAACCGCACACACATGCCAGCATTCACACGCCCCATGTAGTTTCCTGAACAAAAGCTTTGTATTAGGTGCAGTGTAAGCGTTGTACATACATTTGTTTAAAACAGTATTCATCTAAACCATCTTGGTGCAGAGATGAGACTCACCTGTGGTTCTAGTTCCCAGCATGCGCCTGTCATAGATGCGCACTGAGCTGTCAGAGCAGCCCACTGCCAGATAGAAGGGCATCAGAGGCGAGATGGAGATAGAGGTGGCTGCTCTCCGACAATTTATTAAAATGTCCTGTAACAGAACCACAGGGAGCTGAATTTTACATCAAAGAAAATATGTCATTTTACATATTTACAACAAAAAAATATTTTTGGATTTTTTCTTTGCCGCGGCAAGGAGAGTGGTGATGATCCAGGACACTCGACATTCAACAACATTTATCGACATTTAACATTACATTTCTTGGGTTTTAACTGTTTGATTCTCTGATCTGTGTTGGCAAATTTGATGGTTTCGTAAAGTCTTCAGAGATAATAGTGCTGGGATTTAGGTCTATAAAAATATAAATTTAATTGAAATGAAGAAATAAACATGAGTAAAGCAGATATGTAGAATTAATATAAACTATAGTTCTGTAAACTGCAGCCAGATATACTCATTCTGCTTTTGGAATATGAGAAGATGCAGTTTCACACATCAGATGTGGTTTGGCCTTGAGCCAAACCACAATATAGAGCCTTCTCTACCAGAGACCACTTTACAGACAGAAGAGCTCACAAAGAGGCAGCTTTAAAGAAAAAGGGAATTGCATGCAAACAACACATCAGATATAAGAGTACAATGTATAAGTACAATGAACTGTAGCATGGACTCACATCTTTGCAGTCTTCTTTAGCGCAGCTGGTTTTCGTGCGGAGATCAAACCACCGCACTGTGCCATCTTCTCCACACGACAAAAATGTGTAGGGGTCATTTGGGACAGTCATAATCTAAAACAAACAGAGGATTCAATAGACATCACATGAGAGAGCTGCACTTTCCACAAACGAGCGGCTGACCTCATAGGCAGTTCCATAATGACAGGTGAACTGGCACTGTCTGTTGAACTCGGGGCTCTTCTCTGTGTGCGTGTAGTAAATGATGCCATCTCCAGAGCACGACACAATCTCCTGATCATTTGTGTGCGGCATGAATTTTGCACTGAAGATATTTGCCCGATGACCTGAACGAATAGACTTCTTGACCTGGTGGTATTCATTGGAAAAAAAAACTTTGATTAGAATAAATGCAAACATCCAGAAAACCTAAAAAGCAAAGAACATACCTTTTTATTGTACGGATTTGAAATAACCAAGAAGGTGTCGTCGGAACCTGACAGGAGGTATTCTCCCGTTTCATTCCATGATATAGTGTTGACCTGCACAGATTTGAAGATGTTTAGTTCCAACTTCTACAAGACGAAATGAAATTCCTCTGTCCAGTTATCAGTGGATAATGAGTCTCTCATCTGAGCAGCATCTCATTTACAACAACAATGTGTCTTAGCCCTGAAACCAAAGTGTCAGCTGTGGGGAGCAGCTGCTGAAAGTCTGGTGAATAAATGTGAATGTTATTTGTTTGGATTTTGTGTTATTTTCTTGTCTGGAACTGTAAAATGTTGTTTTGTCCTGCTGTCTCAGGACCCCCATGAAAAAGAGGTGGTTCATCTTTAGGGGCTATCCTTAAGAATAAATACATTTAGAATCCCCATCAGCTGCACCAGAGTGTCAGCAAGTCTTCCTGGAGTTCTTTGAAATTACAACAATGTACATGCAATATATATATACATACACTAATTATCCAATATCTACACACTACAAATTCATTACACTGGAAAAGGGTTATCAAAAGGACACATATTTCATACACCATTCACAATTTTAAGAACCATTGCTGAGTCACTCCAGCTCAAGCTCGAGCATTTCACACACAAAAGTTTGAATTTGTCTCTTAAAGCTTGAACAACGAGTCATGATGCCGATGTTAATGGTAAATAATGCAAACTTTTCTTTTTGGAGCAGCAGTGAAATGTTGTCTTAAATGCTGGAACAAACAATGATTATACAGATACCAAGTTATCATTCCAAAAGTACCTTGAAGAGTTATTTTATGCAGATTAAAATAACCACAACATTATGCACAAAAAGAGAAAGAAAGAATGTTTACATACTACTGAATCATTTTCCACCAGTATAATATTCCTGTTCTTTTGTTTTAACATTATGTAATGACATGCTGTTACAGTGTAGGTCTGGCATGCGCCTCCTGTACTGGCGACCCTGCTCCCAGGAGAAACAAATATCTAATGAATAACAATTGTAAACCGCTTTGGGATACTGTGCAGTAGAATGGTATATTATGCATGCATGTACTCCGTGATTTGCTGTAGTTATTATACACTTCAATTTTATAATAACTGCTGAAGGAGTAGCTCTCTGCCATTTCGGTTTAATAAAAGTATAATGGTCAGTGGTTTGTGAATTGTCCACTTTTGCCTCCCATTGCTGTAGGAGAGGTCACACATATAGCTCTTGTTACAGATCATGACTGAGTATTGGACACAGTGACGATTGCTGATAGTGTAACAAGACGTGTGACCATATTATGCGCTTCAGGTTTCTATCTGACCAAACTAAAGCTGTTCCTCACAAACTGAACGTGACAAAATGGCTTTGGTTCTTGTGCGGAGGCCAGAAGTTCCACTTACACAGCCATCATGGACATTGAGGGTCGATTCGAGTTTAAGCCTCTGAACAAACTCTCTTCTTCCTGTAACATAAGAAAAACAGGATTTTTGTGCTGCAAAGTTAACAGTAAGCAGCCATTACAAACTTAAGACAAGAAAAGCAAAAATGTCTCACTTTATTGATAAAAATGTGTCCAATTTCAATAACATAAAATAAAAAATAAAAATCGATTAATCAAAGGAATAATTGCTTGATATATCATTATCAAAATTATCGCTAGTTTGAGCCTTATAACACATTCATAAACCATTAAACAACCCTTACCAATAAAGTTCCAACCCAGCTAACAATTAATTTATCACAACTAATGTTAATCAATTGAAACTTAAAAATTATGAAAATAAGTTTCATTCTGACTCAAGGCAATTCTATAATTACTACAGAATTTTGCATAAATGTTTTACAAAGTATTTGTAATCACGCAAACCAATGTGCAACAAGTCATCATGAAGATGTCCTCCATTTAGTTTTGGTCAAATGCATATACACTGACTAATCAATAAATAAGAACCATTACAGCCGTTAACCCAGCACATGTGTTCTCCATGGATAATGTTGTTTTAAGTACATGTTATTCTTCATAAACATTAACCTCATCAACATCTGGGGAAATGCCCTTCTGATCGATACAGATTTGCTTTCATCAGAGCACACCACTGTGGCACCCCACAAGAGAGCCCCCACCTCTTTGTGCCAAAAATATCCTCCAAGAGCCTGCCAACATCACTGCAAGTCCTCGACAAACACCAGCACAGAGCATACCCAGCTAAAAGCAGCCCACACCAGTCATTGCTGTTGACTACTCCTGAGCGTTGTAAAACTGACCATTTCAATTGACAAAATGCACAATGTTGTGCTCACTCTGTGACTTAGGGCGGCCCCAGTAGCTTTGAACAATAATATTGACAAACAATAGAGCTGCAGCAGGCAGACACTTCCCTAGTGAGTGAAATGATCACGTTATGCATCTGCACAGAATGAAGTCCAGCTGTGGTGACAAACACACGGTATACCTGTTATTCTCTGCCCTCTGTGGAATAGAGTGTTGTTGTTCTTACCTAAATAGTTGGTCCTGATGGTGTAAGGCTCGTTGTATCCAATTACACGTTTATTAACGTCCCAAACCAGGTTCCCTGAGCAGGACATTGTAGCCGAAAGGGTAATTTAGTTGACAATAACATTGAAACTAAGCTAACCCTTCTCTGCTGGTGTCGTATTTTATTTATTCTCGTTGGGATCTTGCCATAGGTATTTTGTCCATAAAAGCTAACGCGGCGGCGCGAGGCGTGACACTGACATTTCTTGCACTATTAAACCCCGTTGTTCTCTGAGACCGTGTCCCCTCGTTGGCGCTGACAGTGTCCTTCTCTGGACTGATGTGTCTGTCCAGCTCGGTCAGCTCGGTCCTGCTAGCGCCTGGCCTTGTGCATTTCTGCAAACAGCGGTCAGCTGTGAACACATAACGCGATAATGTCCGTGTTTTGGGTTCGCCAAAGATCTGTGCGTTTGATCCCGACAGCACGACCTCGTCAGGCGGGCGGAGCTACATTGTTTTCCTTTTCTCAAACGCATGCATACATCATATACAGTCTATGATCATGTCGCGAAAAATGATTTGATAGATAACATTAATGTATTTTTATAGAATTGTAATACTAGTATATGGGTTCCACACATGTGACCAGTCTGTGGCTAGAAGTGTAAACATAAGGACAATCATCGAACAATAATGAAACAGATAGATATCAAAACGCACTGTTTGACAGCAGTGGTGTATTAAGAAAAAATATGAATATTTGTTTTTGTAGCCAAAAAGTGATAGTGGTAACCAATCAGGGTCAAAAAAAGCTATGGCCCGCCCTAAGGACGATAGGTTGCGCGGTGCGGAAAGTCACCTCGGCGATCACACAGAGCTAGCAGTAGTGTTAGCATTAGCATGGTAGATCTGTCACTGGAAGGTCGACAGTAGGACGGCTGCATATGTTCGTTTTCTGTGTTATACAGAACCTGAGACTGACGTACATCCAATCAAGTGGTCGTTCATAGATACATTTTACTTGAACGAGATTATTTTTTCTAAACTACTGAAACACCATGGCTGCACTCAGAGCGTCCTACCACAGGATCTTGGACAGGATCGAGCATATACTACCTGCCAAACTGAGACCTCTTTATAATCATCCTGCTGGTATTTATACTTCATATTTTGATATATGAGCAAATTGTGTTTATATGCTACGCTACGCATGTAGGGCGCGAGATCCAGGTTTGTTTACAGATGCCCACAAGGGTCAGTTAACGCTATTCATTGGTTACTCTTAGCTCTGCTTATGTTTTGTATACGAAATACAATGTTGTAGTCTATATATACAGTCTATGGT
>JAPMNZ010845723.1:0-11309 GCA_029875035.1 Pomatoschistus microps | reverse complement strand
AGACTTTACAAAGTTTTACAAAGATTCGCCAACACAGACCCGGGAATCAAACACAGGAAATACAACGATAACAAAAACACACAGAGCCATTGGTCCATAAGCGGCAGCAGAGACCAATGTATATAAATATTATTAGATGTTCATAGTTGTCTTGGATCATCACCACTGTCCTTAGACCCTCCTGCATCGGCAAAGAACCTCTCAAAACCTAAAAACAAAGTGAGAATCTCTTCAGACTTTAGACACTCAGAGCAGAGGGAATCTCGTAGGACGCTGGTGATTTTGAACAGAGCCGGCGTATTTGAGGCCTCATTTATAAAGCCAATGTACGGGACTTTTCTTCGTTAAAAGAGAAAACAGCGAGCCAGATTTGGACCAAGATGTTTCCGGAAAAGAAATTTGGTCTTTTCTTTCCTTTCGCACCGACGTCTTTGGACGAGCTACTTTACTAATGATCACACTGCAAAAAGTGATGAAATTTGGCAAAATGTATCTCAATTTGAGCACATTCTGACTGCCTTAAAACAAGATTTGCCAATAGGACAAAGCAAAATGATCTTGTTTTTAAAAAGTTACAAGAAAAGTCTCTCTTCAAATGAGAAGATGAAGCAACAGATCTGGAAATAAGACTAAATGGCTTTGGAGAATCTTGTGTTAACAACAGTGTGCTCAGATTAAGATAAAAAACACTCAATTCAAGCAATTATTATCTAATATTTTATCATTAAAAAAAAATGATAGAATTGCCTTTAAAATTGGGTCAGCCGTTTCTATCTATCCAGAATAGATGACTGAGAATCTAACGTCATTTTTTATAAATGAGGCCCAGGGTTTTTTCACTACACGACTGACATTGAATATCTTTGCTTTCCCTTCATGGCATATTTAATTTTTTTGAAATAAATATAATATATACAATATTTTATTTAGATTCAGAGTTTTCCACTGACTGTTGGGATCTCAAAGTGGATGTGAATATTAGTGTGTAATAAACATATTGTGAAATATAGTTTAGATATTATATTTCTATATTGTGTGAGAGAGACTTAAAGCTGGGGAACCTCACTTTTTCACCAGGAATACATTGTGTTTGTCCCAAACGATCAGTGTAAATCTTTGTAACAATATGTGAGAAAATCAGACCATATCGTGTTGTATTCATCGTATTGAACACAGACGAGAGAGCCCTGAGGGTCATTATGTGACGCTTTGGGCTGCGAGCTGATTGGCCGACATTTAACTGCGACAGAAAATACCTGCATGAGTAAAATAGTGACGCAACACACCAGGAAGTAGTGAAACGCGTTGAAAAGTCAAGTCCCCCAGCTTTAAACTAGTAGGCTATTTTTTTAATTTGCAAAATGAAGAAAGACACTGTCCCCAAAGGTTGAGAACAACTGCTTTTGATCACCGCCGTTTCCATTTGACATCTCACAGTGTACAGAGAGGGGCCTCCACAGAGAGGGGCCTCCACAGAGAGGCCTCCACAGAGAGGCGGGGAGCCCAGGGGCCTGGTGGTGCTTGTGGACAGTGGAAGCATTGGCTCAGGAGGCTACACAAACTGGCTTTGAGGCGCGGAGGCCAAAGGCAAAAGAAAACCACTGTAACTATGTACTGTATATCTATGTGTTCTGTATACTCGGTCTCAAAGATTGTTTGTTAGTTTCTCTTGAAAATCTTCTTCAGCCTGTTGATCTGATTGTCTGCCGAGCTCTATCTACTCTACTCGATGTATATATATATAAACACTATCTACCATATTTACTGAATTCACACTGTATTTTTGTCACAACACACAATGTCTGTGCACTGTAAAGAAATAATTTAAGGAAAGATTTACAGGAAATGATCTTATTCAAAGCTATGTTTACACAGTCGTAAAAAGGAACCCACACAATGAAAGAACAACTTGTAACATCTCTTCAGGGTGCCTTAAGACCTGATGAAATAAATTGTGGAATAAAAGTGATTTTGAAGAAAAAAATCGGCCACCTTTTCAATCATTGCATTCAACTGAGATTTAGTGATAGACGTACAACAGTTTAGCAAAAGGAGAAGACTTCGGCGAGCAAATGAAATACTAGGGGTGGGAATTGGAAAAAATGTGTCGATTTGATAGTATTGTGATATTTGGGCCACAATTCAATATTATTGTGATTCTTAATATATCACGATACAGGAAGTAGTGCGATTTGATTCTGTGATATATTGAAATTCATGTTCTTTATATCATTTTAAAGGAATTTGAAAAAAATGAGGAAAATAAGACTCAAATGTCACAAAAATGTTGATGAATAGATGAACTGAAGCGCAAAAACTTTGTCCATTCAGGACCTTATTACAGGACAAGAAAAAGGCGACTTCTCACATGAATAGAGCTTTCAGCTTAACTTAAATTGTTCAAATACAACGGACTAGAGTGACAAAAGCAGACATAATGGAGTAACTTAAACCTCAGATGTAAATTAGCAGTAAAAAAAACACACTAAAGTGAAACAGATAATTATCTAATCAAATATTGTATTAATGCTCTAATGTATCGATTTAATTGTGTGTGCAAAACATCACAATACTGAAGAGAATCGATTTTTTTTCTCCCACCACTATGAAATATCACAACTAAAATAGAAGTGTTTCCCAACCCGGGGTATGGGGGCTGGGTAATACTCTACAGCTAACCCCTGGAGCGTTGGAAATATTTTCAGATTTTGAAAAAAAGTATGAAATGGAAATTCTCTCATCAATTACTCCAGATCTAGGTGGCACCATGGCGTAGCAGCAAAAAGGCCCTGGGTTCAATTCCACCGCCACTTTATGTGTTGAGTTTGCGTGTTCACACTGTGTCTGTGTAGATTTCCTCCAGGTGCTCCGGTTACGCCTATTACTAAAAACATGTACAATATGTGTGATGTGTGATGTATATATGTGTGAATGTAATGAGGGAGTGAATGGTGATGGTGGATGAGTGTTTGGTGTCTTGCTTCTGTCGCTGTGTGTGGGGTGAAAATATTAATACACACAAACTTTACAGGCTAAACTCAAACCGCAGGTGGAACTATAAGAAAATTTGACTATTTTTTACGACGTGTTTCATTGGGAGAAACACGGGATGCGGTGTAGAAGCTGCTGTGCGTTTGTAGCATGTAGCCTGCACAGTTTCATACGCCATTTTAAAAAGATATGCTAGTTGGTAATTACATCATAATACTCCAACAATACGGGGTACGGCTTCTCCATAATGCACCCATATGGGTTTTCGGGATGAGAGTGTGGGTAATGTCCTGTTTTAGCCGCTAGGGGGCGACAGAATGCAGTTGGGAGACACGCTAACTCGGCGCTGGAACCAGAGGTGAGCTCATGTTTTTCTTCAGCACATTCACAACACAGTTTCAATGGTTTTTGGGATTAATAACGTATGACGCTTTGCTAACAAAAGCCTCATGACTGTAAACATACATTTAAAAGTGCACTCCAAAGGAAAGGTGGTAGTTTATTAGTTAAACTTGATGCTGAGATTAAACTACATTGAAAAACAAGAATATGTGTCGTGCTAGTGTTCACACAGACCGGTAAAGTCAAATATGTCTTGTGTAAGTATATAATAGTCCAGAAATATGCATTACTATGAACCCTCAAGCTCTTTGGCCCCAAGCTTAGAGAGGGAAATGTAAAGCAATAGGAGCAAAACTTTGTTCCTGAGCACTTTCCTGTAAAGCCTCATTGAACTAGAAGGTTAACACCGTCCATCTATAGTCTACAGATACAGCCATCCTTCATGATAAGTCTTGAACCCACTCCTCTATGCTTTGTAAGAGGATCCAAAGATCAACGCTGCATCAAATATAACAGGATTAACTCTGAACCTTTGCTCATGTTAGTGTTGTCTTTATAATTAGCCGTTTCAGTCTTTAAACCTGAACGTGGACTTTAAACGGTGATATGGGAAGAAAAGTCGTAGCTTTGTGGTCAATGTTTAGTAACTTGGTATGAAGACGGCTGAGGCTTAATGACAGCAGGTCTCGAGGCCTTTGGGAATGTTTCAGATTGAAGGAACATGGTTAATCTTAAATCCAGAGATGATGCTTCGGGGTTGGACGGCTGGTGTGTGGGCAGGGATGATGTCCGAGCCAATCTGGTCACCTGGTCATTTTAAATTGGACTAGGCTGGTTTTCGTCTGGTCCCAGTCAACATGTAGACTACCATATCTATATGAGGGTCTCCAATTGGGGTCGACCACTAGAAGTTTAGCGCCATATTGTATTCTTGTGTGTCTGCTTCTATCTTGTTTTGTTCAACACTTTGAGTTTCCTTGTGTATGAACTGTGCTAATAAAGTAACCTAATAAACTGTTCTAAATGCTAACTAGCGCTTCAGCATTAGCTGTTATTAAGCTAAAGTTAGATCATGTTTTATTTTATTTAGTATAGAGTTGTTGTTCATTTATCTTGTGTGTGTGCTCCTCATTCCTGTAACTGGAGATGCAACACTGAAATTTCCCAACTGTGGGATGACCAAAGGAAATTAAGTCTCTTAAAATTGTCCCAAAAGTTCCAAGTTTCTAAAATCCAGCTTTAAAAACAAAACAACAAACATTAAAGCAGGTACCAATCAGAGATGTCACCAATTCACAAAGCACCAGTCACCAGAACCCACGACCATTAGGTCCAGAGACCAATGCTCTACCAGTAAGCATAATAAAAAAATGTGTAATAATACAAAAAACTGTTATAATTTCAAACGTCAAGGAGCCATCTTAAACAAAAGAACAAGACAATAGCTGCTCATCATTTTGTGGAGATTTTGAGGCGGTTCAGAGGCGAGGATTTGAAACTGCTTTAGTCCAGGGATAAACTGGTTATCGCCTTATCAGCTAAGACTCGGAGGGATGCGGAGCCCATGGCCCCACCAACGCAGGACTGATATTTTTAGCTGTTACTCTACCTTCTTACTGATGTGCGGAGGTATGACGAGTGAACTTAGGAATGACACATTTACAACGGGTGCCCTGAGGATTGAGAATATAGTGCTGTAGAAGAAAGAATACGAATGAACAGACATTTAAAGAAATAATTTGCTTTATTCACATAACAGCTTTACATTCCTCTAATATCATGCCACACTGCCTCCTCTTTACAAATGTATTTATATAACGCATTTACTCGGGGTCATCTCTGCTGTCGGTTTGTCTAGCTCCAAATAGTTCTTTTACAGATTTCATTTTGTACAACGCACCTCAGTTCTCAGTCGAGGCAGCTTTGGAAATCAACATTTAACAATTGCTCAATGATGCCATTTACATTAAATGTGTTTGTTAAAAAATATTCTCACCAGATAATGTATTTGGTTTTAACTTGTGGATGTTGCTTGTTTCTCAGCCTGAAGCTGCTGTCTCCTTCTCTGTGTCCTCCTCTAGACTCTTAGCACCAGCAGCTGAGGGAGGATGAGCTTTGTGACGTCTAGATTCTATACTCTTCAAAATCATGCATAGATCAAACAAGTCTTATATACAATACATACAACATGCTTCCTGTAGATTTTCAAAACTAAGAGTTCTGAATTTGGAGCTAACACCATTTAAAGCACTTTCAGTGGCGTGAGGGGTCTTCTCTCTTGTGTTGCTCTGGTAGGTTTGGGTTTTGTTTGCTAAAAGTCAATAGAATATTTCTTGTACTTTCTCATCACTTTGGGATTCACAACGTTCTGGAAACGACCGGACCTAAATGCAAACGAACACACCTTCAGAGTTGGCATTGTTCTCATCTTTGCTTTCCATCAATGTTCTTTGTCCTTGTGTCTCTGGAGACTCATGGAGAGTTGATCAGCGCTGGTTCAGATCTGGTCTGCTCACATCATTACACATGTGCCAGACTTCTGGCCCTCGTTTTCTCCTCCTGCAGGCGCCTCTTTCCTGTTGGGGTCATTGAGCTCGTCAAACAGTCCACTTTCAATCATCTCCTTCTGCCACTGGATGGGCACCGCCCCAGTGCCGAACTCTTTGAAGAACTTCTCGTCATTGTTATCCAACACCACGCCCTTAACGTCTGAGAACTCTGCAATGTCTCCTGTGTCTTTAGCGTACACTACATTGGGCTTGGGCACCCAGGGAGGGTTGGTGAGGCCGGCCTCCAGACGAGGGAAGTTGATGCTCTTGAACCACTCATGCTTCCGAGGGTCCTCCATGTTGTTCCTGAAACAAGCGCAGATAAATGTCAGAGAAAACAGTGAGAATCTGTTGGTTATTGTCAAATGTCACACATTGCATTATATCCCACATAACATCATAATTATTATCATGAACTTACTTAACACCCAATCGTTCTTCCATCTTCTTCTTGAGGAACTGTTGAATGACGTCTTTGGTCGCAGCATCAAAGCAGCGGTGGTCCCACTTGGGCTCCTCGTTCTGGATTCGCCGCTGCACTTCCTCCTTCTCTACTTTCACTTTCAGGCTCTCGGGCCCTTTGAAAGGGGTGTAGCCAGCGACCATCTCATAGATACTGCAGCCCAGAGCCCACCAGTCCACTGAGGTCCGGTACGGGGTCTTAGTCAGGAGCTCAGGGGCCATGTAGGCTCCAGTACCAGCCTGTGGACAGAGACCATCGTCACTTAGAAAGACATTTATTATGATCTCTACAAAGCATCCGTCAGACCCTGAATGGCCTTATACAACAGTAGAATGAGCAAAATTTTGAATTCCTTCAAACGAAGGCCTCAACTTGAAGGAGAGTTGAATCTCTTAGTCCAATCTTTGTCCAATGCCCTTCAGTGTCCCCTGCCCATCCCAGTGTGACCCTTGTCCCAGGGGACTTGGCTCTAATCCTAATCCTACCTGTCAGGAGTCATGTGCGTCCTCTCACAGTTGTACTAAGACTTACATAAAGGCTGCTTCTGCTGCACTCCTCTGGGATATAGTGCATACTATATGTTTAAGACTTCATGTTTCTTGTCCATGTGGCCTCTACAGATTTACAAAATGTTTCACTTTTGGAATTGCCAATAACTTATGGCGTGAAGTGTACTTCTTTAATTCAACATTTCGACGGACAGAAATGATGAAGAAATATGACTTAAATGAATTAATTGTCATTGTTTACCTGGATCTGCCAATCTAATCAGGGACAGACTTGTGTAATGCCCAGTAAGAGGATTGGTCGAGCAAAGCCAGCTCGCTCCAGTCACTTTGGCGGCTGTAGGAGCGTCGGCGAACTTAATGAGCTTAGCATAGAGCCACAGGCTTTGGTTCTGCGATAGACTCCAGAAAGGGAAAAACGTATTGACTTAACAATCTTCAATGTCTATGTATGTTCTTTGTCTTATATTTAGTTGTTATTTGTTGAAAACGAATGACTATAAAGGTTGTAAAGACAATGCCATTGTCTTTTATATTATTGATTGGTCTAATTGTTCAATTGTTTGAATGATAATCTGTGTAAAAGTCCGATTAGTGAAACTAATGCTGACACACTCTCAGTAGTCAGGGTGTTTAACTTGACCACATTACTTCTAAATATACAATAATTATATAAAGTATACACAGAAACACAAGATGTTCTGGCAAACCCTAATCCATTTTCTCATTGGACACATTTATCTCACTTTTATATAATTTCACAATGATAACATCTTTCCCACAACCAACAAATGACTTTCGTTTGAGTCATGGAGAAGGTTTAGTTTCACGCAAAAAAGATCCAGTGTGAGCCAAAACCCTAACCCTGTAACTATCTTTGTAAATGACTTTGTAGTTACAGACCTGGGGTTTCTGACTGAGGCAGGAATGTTGATACTCACCATCTGAGTGACGGTCTTTCCAGGGACCACCTCGATGGCCAGACCCAGGTCAGAGAGTCGGCACTGGCCTTGGCTGTCGAGGAGGACGTTTTCTGGCTTCATGTCTCGATAAATGATATCCATTTCATGCAGATGCAGGATTCCACAGGTGATCTGTGCAGTGTAGTAGACCACACGCTTCATCTCGATGCCCTTATCCGCTCCTTTGCCATCGTAGCCCAGATTGTAAATGTGGTATTTGAGGTCTCCTCCATTCATCAGCGTCATGACAAGGCACAAGTGGGTCTTACTGTCGTAAGCATAGGCCAGATTCACCAGAAACAGACTGTTGACCTTCTCCAAGATCTTCTTCTCAAGCAGGGCCATTTTCTCACCGCCCTTTTTCTTCAGACGCTTTTTCTCCAGTTTCTTGCAGGCGTACATCTGGCCTGTGTTTTTCACCTGCACTGCACACACCTAAAGACAAAGTGTTCATGTTAATTCATGTGTGATTCTGTGTGTTAGTATTTTTACTTTTACTACAATTGTTTAGTTTCTGATCACCAAGTATCATGTCCGATACTTGTCCATCTCCTTTCACTTTATCCCGGTCACAGAGGCTGACTCCACTTTCACCTCCTGCAGCTTATTTGGGAATCCCTGTGGCTGGCCCCCAGTGGGACATGGAAGACCTTCCTGGTGTCATGTTAACTGACTTATCGCAACATGAAGGAGCAGCAGCTCTACCCTGAGATCCCTCTGCATAACTGAGCTCACACTATCTCCTAAACTGGGCATAAACTGTGTAGTTTGTCTGCCACAATATTTGTTGAACAACATTTTCAGAGCTATGCCGAACTTTGTGTGTGGGGGTTACGAGCTGTTGTACACATTTTTAAATATGATTGCAGAGAGTCTGGAGGCCGTGGGAAGGCCACATTACATGCTCTGAACAGAGCAGAGCCCACAAGCCACAAAAGTTTTTTAGTGCTACCGTTAACAGTATGCTATTGTTTTGATAATATGTTTTTGGGGTGTACACGTTCGCACCATGTGAGTTTGAAGACAATAAAGGAGTGTCCAGCCACTTGGAGGAGGAAACTTATTCCCATTGCTTGTATCTGCTCAATCTCATGACCATAGGTGAGGGTGGGAGCGTAGATTGACCTGTAAATGACCAGCGAGTTTTGACTGCAGACGCTGCTCCCTTTTACCCACAACAGTACGACACAGCAACTGCATCACTACAAACGCTGCACCAATCCATCCATCAATCTCAAGCTCAACTCTTCTCCTCTCTCGCCGTGAACAAGACCTGAAATACTTCTTCACTTGAGCCACTACACCGCCTGGAGATATTCCAGGAAACATTCAGTAAGTAGACTGATGAACCCACCCCCCAATGACATAGTAAAGAACTTCAAACCACACATAATTTCATTAACTTTTAGAAAATATAAGAAACAGGATGTGATAAAATGCCAGCACATGACAACAAATTTGTAAAAGTCAGTGTTAGTCATCAATATTTCTTTTAAATAGTGTTGTATATTGCAACAGTCCTTCTGACCTCTTATGTAATGGGGCTAATCCTTCTTAGCCCACAGAGACATTTGTTTGCCCTCTCATTGAAAAAGCCCCAAATATTAACGTAAGCCTGATACTGATATAGAATCTGCTCCACCTGAGCTGGGACTTTGTCCAGTCTGACTGAACACTGATACTTCTGAGGCCAATCACAACAATGATCTTAGCTCTTGATCCTGATCTTTTAAAAATCGCAAGCTAAACAGAAAAAGTGTGAAAAAGACTGTAAAAGAGATGGAGGACTGCTAAAATCACTAACGGATTTTAGTAGTTCTCTATCTTTTCTACATAGAAAATGACGTAAGAAACATGTAGGGAAACTGTCCTGAAGTCGTTTGCTACTCTTCTGACACCTTCATTTTCAATCAACCGAGACCAATCACAGGCTTTAGTTAATTATGACAATTCACGACTATTTTAACCATCACAATTACAAAATATACCACTTAAGTATTTCTAATGGTCCTTTGAAAATACAGCTCCAACGCAATTAACTATTTCAATTCCCCTTTCTATACAACCAAATATTGATTTTCTGAGAGTTTTGCTTTAATTGGCTGAGCAATAATCTCTGATATCCAGTAATCTTGTTGCACACATTGTTTGCTCCCAATTTATTACTAGCAAGGTGCATAGCTTCACGAACATCAAGAAAAAAATCTTGTGACAACTTCTATTGTATATTAAAGAAACAAACGATCCCATGTCTTGTGCATCTATGTGTGTTTGGTCCTACCTCTCCAAAGCCACCTTTTCCCAGAGTCCTGAATTCGTAGAAGTATTTGTCGCTGATGGGTTGCTTCTCAAACTCCTTCCACTGGAGAAACTTGTCAAAGAACGGGCTCTCCTGGTACTCTGTGAAGGGCTTGCCTTTCAGAAACTCTCTTGTTCCTTCCTGGACTGGCCCCTTCATCACCTCATCGAAGTTGGCTTCCGTCACACTCTTACACTTCTCTAACGCAGGGCCGGTCAAGAAAGACAAGAAGGTTTTGGCGTCAGGTTTGGTGTACTTTTTGATGATATCTTGGCATGCTTTGGTTTTTTGACCCCCTTCAGCCAGATCCCAATCGTAAAGGTCATCCAAGTAATCGGCAGCGGCCTTGTATTCGGCTTTGCTGGCAAGAAAATCACGAAAATACTTCTTTCCGATCGGTTGTCTTTCGCAAACCATGACAAAGTCCTTCTCTATAGTGGTTCGCAAGGGAACACATTGCTCCGTTTTGGGCAGAGACAAGCTCCGGCGGCGTTTTTTCATTTCCTTGTCATCTCCACCTTGAGCCTTTAGGTAAGCCGTGTTGGCCACCAGGTTATCGAGCCCCGCCATGTCACACATCTTGGCGGCTTTTTGGCTGGTCTCTCTCCTCTAAGAAACTGGAATGTTGAAAGGTTTGCCCCACAGATGGTTGCCCCGTCCCAGTGCTGGTGGAAGTGTGGGAGGCTCGCTCCCTGCAGCAGCCTACCTGTAAAACCTAAGACATCGACACACCCAGTAATTACTCATTTAGAATTAAATACCTGGGAGGGATTTTGGCTTAAGATCTTTGTGTAGGCTATTCAAGGATGCAGTGCACAGAAAGGGAATCGTAAACGGCTCTGTCCTAAGAGGCTTTCTTGCTCGCTATATTTATGCCAGTGCACTGCAATCACTATGAGATGGGCTGTGTTGACGGTGCAAGTGGGCAGAGGGAGAAATAGAAGAACAATAAAAGAGCCGCAGAAGAGAACCAGAGTGAACTCTGAGTAGGACATGTTTCAGTTGGCCTCTTGAGCCACTTACATATCGCAGTCAAGCAGGACATTCATTCTCTGAAGTTCAAACTTGGATCAGATGCAGGGTAAAAATATAAAAAGACTAGAAGGGATTTCCTTTTCTTATATACTTTTTTTACATTAAGGAGGAATTATGACATTATTTTAATGTGACATAAGATTCACTATTATTTTCTGGATG
>JAPMNZ010845678.1:0-11366 GCA_029875035.1 Pomatoschistus microps | reverse complement strand
TTCGGGTTCGGATTCGGCAGAATCTTAACCATTGGATTCGGTATTCGGCCGAACCCCAAAAATCTGGATTCGGTACATCCCTAATTAAAAGACAATCAATTCTCAATTTTCTGTCCAGATGGAGCAATTGGTACTTTTCTGCATATGGTGTGGCACTGTCCAAAGGTTTTTTAATTTTTGGGAAAATGTTATAAATATGCTTTCAAACATCATACCCTGCACTCAAAGGCTTCTTTTGTTTGGGGATACTTCCAAATTGAATTTTACAATTAATCAACGCCGAATATTGTTCAAAAGATGGTAATCTGCCGATGGAAGACAGTACAGCCTCTGACCACAAGGAAATGGCCCCTGTCCAATAGAGATATAATGCAGTTGGAGCTCTCTGCCGCTAAAATTCTACCTGCAGTGTTGTACTTTTGTCAAGCGTTAGATAAGGAGCATTTTTTTTTCAAAAAGTTAACCTTCCTCCAGTGGATTTTCACCTGATCCACTTGTTTCGGACCATGAATCCTTCCTGCTCTTGTCCGGACCGGTGTAAAATCATGAACACTGTACATTTCAAGTACAAAAAATCAAGAAAAATAACATTTCTAGCACATACACTGTTTCAGAGCTACTTAGGACTTGCTGTCGTTTCCAGTGCATTAAAAATTAAAGATATAAATGTCATGTGTATCATATCGGCAAGCTCTGTAGTTTATATTGTGATTTTGAAAAACAAAACAGTGTTGAGTGTCTCAATTTTATGATGGTGTGAAAACCCATTCTTCCGGGACATTTATTAACATTTACGGACACTGGTCATCCCGTTTCCTAAGGACCAATGGCTTATTTGTGTTTGTTGTGTTTGTTTTTATTGAATTTCTTGTCTTATTTCTTTAAATTCTCCAAAACGTAATTCAAAAATGTATTGAATTTTATTGAATAAATATAATTCTTCCTTTTTTCTAGATGCGTCCACAGAAACCCCATCCACCAGTGCTGCTGCTGCTGCTGCTGCTGCTCCTCAGTTGTCTTCACTGGACCCTGGCCCTGAGGTGTCAGAGGGGAGCACCGCTACGACGGGATCAGGTACAGATACACCATCTTCATTTGTGTCATAGAAATGAAAATATATGTGTAAATGTTTGCTACAAGTACCTGGGTGTTCACATAAACAGCAGACTGGACTGGAAGGAGAACTCCAATGCTGTGTTCAAAAAGGGCATGAGCAGACTCTATTTCCTGAGGAAGCTCAGGTCTTTCCACATGTGCAGTAAACTGCTGGAGATCTTCTTCCAGTCTGTGGTGGCCCGCGCCCTTTTCTACGCTGTGGTCTGCTGGGGGAGCAGCACCACCGAAAGGGACCTCTCCTGGAATTACAAGCTGATTCGTAAAGCTCCCTCCTACCACCATGCCGCCCAAGTTTGGACCTCTGTTACACCCAGGATCTGACTTCTTTACAAACAAATCAAAACTCTCAAAATCACTGCCTTGAGTTGGGAAAAGAAGGCAATAAATACAGTTTCTTCATTCAGTTATATTATAATTTTTGTATACAGCAAATTAAAACAAATGTTTTTGGGGGGGAAGGAATTTATCCTATAGAAAAGCGATATATATTGTTTTATCGCCCTGCCCTACTTCTACTCTGCCAATGTTCAAATCAATTTTATTTAGCTGTGCATACAACTGAAGGAAGTTTTTTAATGTACTGTGACGTTTCTTTTCTTTTGTTAAGCACTAACCTTGTGTATGAACCATTTTCATACATACACTCGAGTTTGACACCCCTGTTATAACACGTTTATCTGACCATTGATAATCTTTTTCATTCATGCAACTTAATTATTTGACCCTCAGTTTTGTGAAGTCCTGCTGTTGTGTTGTTGTGGTTTTGACCTGTGCAGACATAACTTTGACTTGTCTACTTCCAGGCGACTTGTCAGACCTGGTTTCGGGGGAGGACGCTCTGGCACGCATCCGTCGACTCATCGCGGAAGGCGGGATGACGGCGGTTGTGCAGCGTGAGCAGAGCACTACCATGGCCTCGATGGGCGGCTTCGGCAACAACATCATCGTGAGCCATCGCATCCACCGTGGATCCCAGACTGCTACGGGACAGGCCCCTTCTTCCGCCAGCCCAGCGCTCTCTTCTCCTCAAATTTCCCAGTTTCAAGCAGGGCCTAGCCATTCTAACAATTCGCCTGCGCATCACCAAGCAAGCTCCTCGCATTGTCAAGCTGGTCCTTCTCATTCTACAGCAGGCGCTTCACATTTTTCCCCTTCCCAATCCACGCCAGGCTCCTCCCACTCTCAGATTTCCCCCACGCATCACCAAGTAGGCTTCACCCACTCTTACACGTCACCTGCCTCCTCGCGCATGTCCCCTGCCCGCCACCATGTCACATCTGCGCATTGCCAAGCGGGGCCCTCTCATGCCTCCACGTCCAACCACAGCTTCCCCGCTCCCTCCTACCACCATGCCGCCCCTTCGTCCACGCACAGCCGCTTTAGCGTGCGCCACACCCCCTCCACCTCCGGAAGCCCTTCCCCTTCCTGCTCCAACTCCGCCCCATCGGCTTCCATGGCAGTGTCCACGGTTTACTCAACGTCGTCTTCGTCTACAGCGTTGCCGTTTGCCTACACGCAGCCGGAGTCGGCACGCACCACCGGAGATGCGTTTGAGAGGGCCTCTTCATCAAACTCCTCACCCTCCTCCCAAAGTCCTAACATTGGTCCGAACTCGTATCAAGGAGATCCGTACAGTAGGTAGGCAACTTCAGAAAAAAAAAAATGACGCTGAGATGGCGATGGAAAACTAATAAAACGCCTTACTCGCCAGGGTTCCTACACATACACACAAGTGAGCGCTTGATTTGAGCAATTTACAGGTAAAAAAAAAAAAAAGTTATGAATAGTTTTTGGATATTTATAATGTCAATCATGTTTTTTTAGTTTCACCTTTTTTGGGATTTTTTTGGCTTGCGACAAAGTAGAATAGTTGGACCTCATTTATAAGGCTTGAAAAAGTGCTTCATTACTAGAAACCTAACTGGAAATCCGTATTCTCATCTCTATTTTAGTAGTGTTGCTCTACTCTGTTATAAAAGTTAGTCTCATCCAACACTGTCCATATAAAACTCTTTTTGTTCAGTTTCTCTAGAGGCCTTTTATCACCATAATTACAATTCTAGCAGCCTATCCCCAAAGTCTTCCACACCTTTCTTTTGAACTATAATTTCAATTAACACACAAATAACAGTATGAACTCGTAGTAACTTGGCATTCTAGTTTTTGTGCTGGCTTTGGCAAGGGATGTTCTGGCTGACTAGACCAAAGGAAGTAATAATAGTAAAGTGGGTTGACTTCTGAAAGAGACAGCCCAACTATACACACTGGTGTTGTTGCAAACCATCTAAAAGGAAAATTATTCATATTTTTTGGTCATTTTTAACCAATTTCCTGCATTGGACCTTGAATGTCAATTGACGAAGCCAATGTAACACAATTTGAAAATCCCAGCTCTAAGTAACGCAACAGCAGAGATAAGGCAGAAGTGACCTGCTGCGCCTTCAAAAGCTTCTGGATGTGAATATTTATTTTTCCTTGTATTGTGTAACTTCATCACTAATCATGTGAAAATGATCCAGTTTGTGAACCACTGCTCAAGGTGTGTGATTAAATATGTGCTTTTGTAACGTCTGGTTGTAAAATATCATGTCCTCTTCAGCATTTTTTATTTATATTTTTATTGTTTGGAGATGTGCCGACAAAATAAACCATTACATCATCTGTCCACATTTTATTTAAGCCATGCAGTTTTTACTGCAATTTGATAATTGAAAAATCTGTTACAACAATGGCCATTTCTTATGATCTATACCCAACACATTTATTTGGAAATGCTTTTTTAATTCAGAGCAGTGGTTCAAAAACTTCAAATGGGTATTTTTAATCTTGAAATGCAAACAATTTTTAAACACAATAATAGATGGGCATAAACCAGTTTTGAAAGATCCTGGCATAGCAACTCTCACACATCTATTGATCTGTGAGAATTGTTATGCCAGGAATAAGGAATTACGTCAACATAATTTAAAAACTAAAACTTATAGAGCCTGTACCTAATTTTTTGCATTTGCTCAAAACGTGTTCTGTTCCAGGACCATTACCTTGACTGCGCTGGGATATACATTGCTGAAAAAACACAGATTTTGATGATAAAGTTAATCTAATGCATTATATTTTTGAGATGTAAACTGGTAGTATAAATGTTAATTAACAGTTGCAAAAGTGGTTTTCACTGACTAATGCTGCTTTAGTATGCATGTTTGGTAGGTTCTTCATAATATGTTGATCGGGGACAATGTACAGTATACATTTTTGTCTGATATAAAACCTTGTGCATTACAAATTCTATTTGTTTTTCAATCCACCTGTAGTTTTAGAGGGTTCAGTCCAATCACAAGATGGTGTGATTGGACTACAATATGTGATCAGCATACAATGCTATTACTTTGCATTATGCATAGTCTGTTCAGTCTTTGGGAAAGGTAAAGTACAGACCCAAAGTTTGGACACAAGTTTTTTTTATTTTCATGACTGAAAATTGTAGATTCTCACTGAAGGCATCAAAATATGAATTGACACATGTGGAATTATGTACATACTTTAAAAAAGGGAGTATGAAACAACTGAAAATATGTCAGTTCTTCAAAGTAGCACCTTTTGCTCTGACTACTGCTTCAGTGCTGGCCCAGCACCCACCACTCTTGGTCAAATAGCCCTTACACAGCTTGGGTGTAAATCAATAGGCAATAGTCATGAAAAGATAGGAAATTCATTGACTGAAAAAGTATGTCCAAACTTATTATCTGTACTGTATGCTAATCGGACCTTGGCACAAAAAGGGTTACCAAGGGAAAATGACGGTTAGGCTAATTTATTATTTTTCTTCATACAAGGGATTTGAAAAGTTGTATTACTTTCTAAGTTCAATGGTAAAACCCTAAAAATGGGCTGGCACTTATGTAAATAATTGGGGTGTAATCACTTTTTGTTTTTTTCCACTATTTTGAGACTAAAATTTGGGTACAGGCTCTTTAACCTTGGTGTGTACATGCTTTATATATATATAATTATCTTATTTTTTTTAAGGGGGATATTTCCATTGTTACTGGTAAAAATACAACTTGCTACTGTTGAACCTTTTGTGGATCATGGGGGAACATTTAAAAAAAATAATAAGATAAAACAATACATGGAAAACAGTAGATTCAAAAGGCAATTTGTGTAGGAACCCTGTCGCTCATTGAAACGGTGCTGCTTGGAATCGACGGGACACGATATACCAAGAACATTACTACTACTACTACTACTATACCCCTACTTTGCATTTAAAGAGATTTTACTATTAAAATAAACTTAAAGAACACTTGCCCTTGTGCTCCTTATGTGGCATTTTTGTGCACTTACAACAACAGAAACTGGCTTGATCATTCCACAGTTGAGGAAACAAGAAAGGGCTTGTACTTGAAAAGCTTATCAAGATCTCGGGAGGAGGGATTTGGCCAAAAAAAACTTGGAAAAATCTCAAAGTGCCATCGTTAACAGGCGGGACATGTACAAACAACGCAAGTGGTAAAGACTTTTTACTCCAAATTAACGTGCTGCATTGGTGCCATGTGATTTGTGTGTGATTGAAGTGTTGAAATTGTGAAAAATCTGCGAGTCCTTTTTTTTGTTTTTTACTATGTGGTAAAATTATGGAACTGAAGCAGAACTTTTGCAAAATGATGCTGATCGATGTAGACTAAGTGGAGTTGAGGGGCACTCTGAGCTAATGTTGGTTTTGTGGCGAAATCCAACTTCATATGAGACGCCTGCTACATTAGGAGGCAGCTACGTTTTATTTTCTGACCCGCTTTTGTGACCACCATGACTTGCACAGTGTTTTAAATTACTTTTTTTGGCCATTTTCTTTTCTGAATAGGTGATACACGGACGATTTGTCGGCATTGGGCAGCCGTGTTTGCAGATTGCTAATTGACCTGAGAAGAGCCTTTGGCAGAGGTGGCAAAAGTATTAGTTGGCCTGTCATATAAATGCTTCTGATGGACTTTAATATAATGCTTCAGAAAATGATTGCTCTAAACGATAATATTGAAACAACTTTATGCCAGAGATGCTAGCACAACACAGCAAAAATAATCCTAGTTAATGTCCATTTCATTAGAAAGCATGGACCAACTTTTGGAGAAAATAAAAGATATTCACTTTTGCAATGAAAATTTACAGCTGATAAATACAATTCGATATAATTTTCGGGACAGGCCTAACTGCAAATCATAGATGTTATTAAAAAATTAACTGATAAAAGTATTGGAATTATTCCCTTGGACGCCAACATACCCTGTTACATTTCCCTACATTTTCTGTATATCGAGTAAAAATACTTGTTACTTGTATCATCTTTGGTCTTTGTGTCCATTTTCATCATTGCTTGAAGCAATATTATTGTGGCTTTTGTTGTCTTTGCCATTTCAACTGTACTAAAACATTTCCTGAATTATCTCTATAAAGCAGACAGACCGTTATAGGCTCAAATAATTGTTTATGCGCTGCTAGAAACACGGCTGCAGGAAGTTCTATTCTTCTCTTTGGGGAACACTGGACTCGAATGACTCTATGTAACAGATGTTTATCACTACGGTTATATCACCACCTCAAACCAGTCAAACCAGAGCGTCCCTTCACTCCACACAAGTCATCTTTGTACCATGGCCTGAGTTTGAATCTGTGCTGAAATCCCAATCAAATCCATCGACTGAACGATTTACACTGCATGTTCTTGGTACAAAGATACGGCAGCCTGAAAAACACCAATAGTCTATTCCTTAAGCTGATTAAGACCTTTTTACACATACACATCTGGTTGCACTATCTGTATTTTTGTAAAAACGCTGACATTACTATTGTTATGTTGTGTTGTCTTCTGAAACTGAAATGTGAAAGGAACTGTTCAACTCTGATGCAAATCAAAATTTCTTCCAAAATGTCCCCTTTATTTACCAACACATTTTCTATGGGTATATTTCTTTCATATTGATTGATCTAATTTGATTGATCTAATTGTGTTTTCATGCTAGTTAAAGCCTGTATAAATTCACTCTCTAATTAAGTCATTCGATTTTTACGTAATGTAGTTCCTATAGTAGTAGCCAATTACAGCTAACTCAAACTGGCTCCATGGCTGAGAATCTCCTGCCAAATTCTCAGATAGCAATTGCTTAGCTACTTTAGAGCCAATGAGGAGCTTGTGCTACTTATACATCTATATACAGTCATTACCTAAAGCTTACAGTGCATTGCGAAAGTATTCAGCCCCCTTGAACCTTTCGCCACATTTCAGGCTTCAAACGTAAATATATAAATTGTAATTTTTGCGTCAAGAATCAACAACTATTGGGAAACAATCTTCTTGCCACTCTTCCATATTTTTCCAGATTTGTGCAGTGTTCGACTAATTGTTGTCCTATGAACAGACTTTCCCAACTCAGCTGTAGATCTCTACAGTTCATCCAGAGTGATCATGGGCCTCTTGGCTGCATCTCTGATCAGTCTTCTCCTTTTTCGAGATTGTTTGGAGGGACGGCTGGGTATTTGTAGATTTGCAGTGGTTTGATACTCCTCCCATTTCAATATAATTGCTTGCACAGTGCTCCTTGCGATGTTTAAAGCTTGGGAAATATTTTGTACCCAAAGCCAGCTTTAACTTCACAACAGTATCTCGGACCTGCCTGGTGTGTTCCTTGGTCTTCATGATGCTCTCTGCGCTTTAAACAGAACCTTGAGGCTATTTAGAGCAGGTGCATTTATACGGAAACTTGATAACACACAAGTGGATTCTATTTATCATCAGTCATTTAGGACGACATTGGATCATTTAGATCTCCTCACTGAACTTCTGGAGTGAGTTTGCTGCACCAAAAGTAAAGGGGCCGAATAATACTGCACACACCACTTTTCAGTTTTTTATTTGTTAAAAAGGTTTAACTTATCCAATACATGTTGTTCCACTTCATGATTGTGTCCCACTTGTTGATTCTTGACAAAAAAATCAACACATTTTATATATTTATATTTGAAGCCTGAAACGTGACAAAAGCTAGAAGGGTTCAGGGAGCCGAATACTAAAAGGCACTATAGGTGAGCGGTAAATCCAGAGCTCTGACTGCATACATTGCTCTCTCTTTACCACAACAGTCTGATACAGCGGCTGGATCATCCTCTATCCTTCCCTCACTGTGAACAAGACCTGAGATACTTGAAGTGGACATTTATTTGTGGAAATATCTCAAAATTGGAGGGAAAAACTTACATTCATATTAATAATGATAATAATACATCGGTTTTATAATATAGCGGTTTTCAAGAGCTCAAAGACGCTTTTTTACAAAATATTTTCATTGCACTCCATGTCCATTTCAATCCAAACTTCTAAAAAGGCACCTTGTCCATCATACACCTTTTATTTTTTTACAAGGTTACTGAAAAGCTGAACATTTTGTCTCAGGTTTGAACAGTTTTGCAAGAAATGTTACCATTTTAAATTCAGTTTGTGATTTTATTTTCCCACATGTTTCGTTTATCTTCCTCCCAAAACGGACGGAGAGAAGCTTGAATTTTCGCTCAATTTTTCTTTTGCGTGACAGGATTGTGCAGTTGATTTTTTTATTTTTCTTTGGCTGCTTTTTTGTCTGCTTGAGTGAATTGTTATCTATGGACCTATTTACGAGTGGATACCACTATTTACGAGTGGATACCACTATTTACGAGTGGATACCACTATTTACTAGTGGATACCACTATTTACTAGTGGATATGAAACTTAGGATAAAACAAGGGTTGGTTTGGACGAAATGGACAATTGACAAATTTCAAATGAATATTCTTGTATAAACTTCCCAAACCATGCAAGTTGGAAAAAACGGCGACTTGTTTGTTTTGGGCTCATTCTAAAAGATGTAGGATTTGGCAAGCTTTGTTAGTTTTTTTTTTTCCTGTACAAAGTTATCCTCAAACTTGGCGTAGTCTATAATGATGTGGTCTTTCTCTTCTCTCTTTGACTTCAGAATTTTGAGGAGGGAAGACACGTGTCCCTATCTTCCCCTGAAAATTTGACATTGGTCCAAACAACACATCGATCTTTCACACAAGTGTCCCATGTCGACACACCTTTCGATCCCGGGCTTAAATACTGAGGCTTTTGTACATTTTATACTCTAATCTTCTTTTCCCTACACTACCAGGCCAAGTGGAGTAGTGCTTCCTGACAGCAAATCGGTCCGCATCAAAATTAAGTTGTCATAATTAGTTTTCTTCAATTGTCTCCATATCCAACCTGTTTTCTCTGGGAATTTTGTCTGCAGCCGCTGAACTGAATGCTCCTGGCTTTACTTGATCAACATTTTACAACAAGGAAAACTCAAATAATTAATCATTTTTAGACAGAATTGTCTTTTCTCTCAAATTAAGACAAAAAATCCAAGCTACAATTGCGAGTCCTTTTCCTACTTGTACAGCCCCTCTTGAGTTTTATATGTGAGGTTTTTGAGGTGAAGGTGAAGCAGGTCAGGCCTTGATGTCCCGGTAACAAAATGTATGGAAGAAAAAATCACGTCTTTAACCCATTTATTCTCTTATTGCTTTTATTAGCAACTGGCAATGTACAAAGTGGCTCAGGTTGTCATTAGAAGAGTAGGTAATAAATTATCTGGATGAACCTGATGGAATGTGTCCTGTCTGTTTTGTATCAGTTTATTTGTGTGGCCAAGATTTTGTGTGTGTGTGGCTTTATAATAGAAAAGGCGTTTTCCAAATCATGTTTTTTCTTATATCAACTAACATAAGGAAATACATTTGGATTTTAAAGAGACATATTTATGCCGCTAATATCATGAAACTCAATCACACAGTGACAGAGAGAATCAAACAGTTCCAATACAGGTTGACTGATTAACACAGTACGCCTTTGAAGCAAAAGGGCTCTTTGCTGTCCACAGTGGTGCACGTAGGGTGCCTGTGGTAGAAGCCTGGAGCATACACAAACGTGACTTATGGCCAGGTGCTTGCTGCACAGTAACGCATTTTTCAATCATAATACATACTCATGTTAATCACACAATTAAAAAGGGCGCTGTTTAAATGGGTTTGTGTTAACAGTTAGACTTATTAATTAATTAATTCTAATGATGTTTTTAAATTGAAAAACCACAACAAAGTGACGACTGTGAACACTATTTTTTATATAATTTTGTTATTTGAAAAAATAAATAAAAAAATCCTCAACTGAGAATGGAAAGTCTTTCAAAGTGACTGTAAAAGATGTCTCCTGGTGCCCAAGCAAAGCCATAATATCAGGTCCTGACCCATCAGAAAGTTACATAGTAGTATCATCTATCTCTTAAGCACAGGTTGTTCCAGTGGGAGGGAGGTCCTACATTGATCTAATAACCGCCTAATGTAATGTAGCAACCTCAGCCGCTGCATCTGATTGGACGAGAGGGAAGAGGAGACTGGTGATTTTACTAATAAAAGAAGAATCCACAGGAGACAAGAAGAAACGGGATGTGAGCAGGAGGCATGGACCCCAACTGGAACCAGCGGTGAGGAACTTTACATTACACCAATTCTAACTTTAACCCCATATTACTTTATATCATCTTTAACTCTGACTTTACTGTCACGGACTAGAGCCCAGAGATGATGATCACACCAGTGGATCTTTTTGTGCATTTATGTTTAAACTGAGCTTGTCATTACAACGGTCTGTACTTTTTGGTCTGAAGGTTGATTGATCGATTTTTGTCTTGGTATAAAACCATGTGAAATCTGTGAAACTGCTGGACTGTCATTTTCTTCAGTTGGTGCAGAAGGTGGTCAGGTCTGAACAGCTATAGTAGGGACTTTTTTTTTCGTGTCTCAGCAAAATGTGTCATTGTTGATTCACAGCATAAATGACATAACCAGAGTTAAACAGCGGTTCACATGCTTTTATACTAAGACAAAAATATGATTGCCCCCCTCAGCATCTGCCACGGCGCCACTAGATAAGTTTACTATGACCTTCCGTCCAAAACATCAACATCAAAAGCATTTACATGTATGTTAAGACCAGTTCAGTCACATAAATGCACAAAAAGGCTCATAGAGCTTGAAACTTGGGAGTAAAGGAAGCTGCTGTACCATGTGTTTGTTTTTGTTGGGATAAGATTAGATTAAGGCTGCGGTCCGGGCTTTAGGTGCCATGTGACCGCGGCATTCGCGCCCAGGCTCGATTCCCGCAATCGAGCCCGGGCGCGTTTAAAAACTGCGGCCAG
>JAPMNZ010845661.1:0-15636 GCA_029875035.1 Pomatoschistus microps | reverse complement strand
ATTACTCAGTGCAACAGTGTAGAATAGGGGTTCTTTTGAGAAAAGCATTGAGAAGAATCTGTCATTAAATACTCCAGTATTTGGTAGTATGTGGTCTGTGTAGGTTGTTGAGTCTGAGGCCTGGAAGCAGCTCCCCCCAGAGGCGCCCATGTGGGCTCTTTGGGACGTGTCCCCTGACCAGCCTGGTGGTATTGTGGGCTGAGTCCTCAATCCCAGACACATTCCAGAGGAAATGAAGCCCAGTGTCGCCTTTGGGGGTGTGAAGAGCCTCCTGCCACATTGACTGTCTCCTGATGGGCTCCTCTTTTGATGGGGCAGTTTACTAAAGACCCCCAGCTCTCTTCCTGTCCCCCAGGGCCCACTTTGTCTGTCCATGCTGACCTCACATCTTCTGCCTTCGTCTCATGACTTTCTCAATGACACAAGGCCTTAATACGAAGCTAATGCCCTGATCCTGGTGATGGCATCGAGCAAGTCCAACCATATTGCCCCACATTATTAGATGCCACATGCAGACCCCTTATCCCTGTTATATATGATGTCTGTGGTTGCAGGCAGTGCTCTGCCCGCTCTTAATGAAGAATAGAGCCTGAGACCAGACACTGATGCTCACCTCAGCTCTACATTGTTTTGGTTGCAGTGGTTCAGAGAGTGGACAGTGTGTCTGAGGGCATTGAAAACTATGAAGAGAAGATTATTGCTGTGGAGACCGACCTAAAGAAGCTGGGTAAGTTTGTCCTTTTCATTAGTGTTTAATGTTTGGTAACTCAAAAGAGCTTTTCTGTTTATACGGTTCTGATTTCTTCAGTTGGATTCTATCGATGTAGATTATTCATTCTATTCCTCTATAGTGTTCTTCATAGTGGGTAGGGTTGAATAACTGTATTGTTATGGAAGTAAAAAAGTACTCAAGTAAATGTAACTCGGTAAATATAATTGAGTTCTTGTGATCTGAACACACTAGCTCAGCTGCTTATGAGTGTTTGTGATTGTTGTAGATGATCAGACAGGAGAAAAGTCTGAGAACACCTCCACTGAGATCCAGGCATTTCGGAACAGCATCTGGAGCCTGCAGCGGCAGCTGTCGCAGGTGCAGCAGAACCTGCACAGTGAGCAGAGTCAGCTGACGGAGCTGCAGAGCACCAGTGAGCAGCTGCAGCAGGACCAGGGCTCTCTGCGGGGCTCAGTGGACAGCAACAGTGCCGGTGTGCGCTGGGTCAATGGCAGTGTGCAGACGTACAGCAGCCTGATGGACGGTCTGCAGAGCGACACAGAGCGGCTGCAGACAGAGCTGCAGCAGCAGAGCAGACTCCAGAACCAGGCTGTGCTCAGCATCGGCTCTCTGAACATCAGCCAGGCCCAACAGAGGGACCTGATCTCTGCTCTGCAGCGCTCTGTGGAAGACACCAGCCAAGCTATCCACAAAATGCGCAGTGACTTTCAGACACTGGAGCAGATGACACGGCAGACGCGCTCTGACACTGACTGGCTCCGCAGCAAAGTAGAAAACATGCAGGTGGTGGCCATTAACGCATCCACTCAGGCCAAAGCCAACCAGGACGGGTTGGAGGAGGTCAGCTCTCAGCTCGGCTACATGAGCATCCTTCTGCAGAACACCAGCTCCAAGACTGAGGCTCAGGACCAGGCTCTGCGGGAGCTTCAGGACCAGCACAGGGACTTTGGAAACTTGACCGGTCAGAAGTTTGAGCGCCTGGAGACCAAGGTTGCCCTGTCTGAGCAAAGCATGGACCAAGTGACGGGAAACATCAGCTTCACCACACAACTGCTGGGATCTATTAACCTGGACCTGAACCAACTGCGAAGCTGCTCTGAGAGCGTGAGCCAGCACACGGAGCTGCTCCTCAGCCTCAACAACAGCGTGGCCGACGTGAGGGCCGACAGCGGCACTCTCCGCTCACAGCAGGAAGAACTGATTGCACGCTTGGACAAAGAGGTCACCAGTCTGTCTATAGTCATGGAGGAGATGAAACTAGTGGATAGCAAACACTCACAGCTCATCACCAACTTCACCATCTTACAGGGTGAGCCATCTTGCACTTTTCCTCAAAAATGTATATCTTTCTAATCGGATTGTCTATAAATTACTATATTCATAGTAAATAATTATTATATTTTCTTCCTTCTGAACCAGGGCCTCCTGGGCCTAGAGGACCACGAGGGGAAAAAGGGGGCACAGGCCTGTCTGGTCAACCTGGACAGAAAGGTGAACGAGGTGAAAAGGGTATGGTTGGAGTACGAGGCTCCAGGGGAGAGCAGGGTATCCCAGGTCCTCCAGGTCTACCAGGGCCAAAGGGACCTCCAGGTGTTCCCGGTGTCCCAGGATCCAAAGGCTCTCGGGGGTCAGGGGGCAGAGCAGGCCCTCCAGGCTCAAAAGGTGAGCCAGGGTCTGCTGGTTTGCCAGGGAGAGACGGACAGCCTGGTCCTCAGGGTGCTCAGGGGCCCCCAGGCATTGGAGGGGCCACTGGACTTCCTGGTGAGCAGGGTCTTCGGGGCTTACCAGGACCAGTAGGAGCCCCAGGGCCAGTGGGACCCCCTGGACCTCCAGGACTTCCATTTAGGGGTCCAGTTGTATCTACAAGCCCAGTATCACAGCAGGACGAGGCTGTGGCGCCGTCGCTGTCAGCTCCAGGTGAGCAGCTTTGACCTTTTTGTTTCAGTTTTACGTTTAAGACAAACTGATTCTTTTATCGTTGATGCAGGATGTCCAGACGAGTGGGTGAACCACAAGAGCAAGTGCTATTTCTTCTCCAAAGATTTCCACACCTTTGATGATGCAAAGTTGAGCTGTGAATTAAACTCTGCTTCATTGTTAATCATTCGAGACACAGAAGAACATGTGGGTCTCAAAGAATATAAAAGAATAGACCTTTATATGTTCAATAACAAAAAAATACTAAAATTTGTTCTTTCATAGAAATGGCTGAAGAATGAAATCTATGGAAAGGGTTATTTCTGGATGGGCCTCACTGACAGAGGAGAGGAGAGTGTGTGGCAGTGGCTCGATGGGACCGAACCTTCATTCACGTCAGTAATCACAGACCTATAGTATTTAGTCTCTTTAGTTTTCTTTTTTGCAAATTAGACAAAACCAGTATTTTCCACACAAAAAAAATACAATAATTTAGGATCTTATCTTTTTGCTGCAGTACATTCTTAGGTTTAGCCCTTGGCACGCTAATATAAAGGTTTGCCCACAGTATTAAAATGGTTAGCCACCCCTGCTCCCAATAAATTAATTGTCATAAATTTCAAATTTCAAACTGTTACTGGTGTGTGTTGATCGCCTGTTGTTCTGTTGCAGGTCGTGGAAGCCGGGGCAGCCTGATAACTGGGGTCATGGGCATGAAGTGGGGGAAGACTGTGCTGGCCTCATACATGATGCACTGTGGAATGATTTCTTCTGTGAAGATCTCATAAGCTACATTTGTGAGAGAGATATTGAAACCTGTATGTGTTTGATAGTGCTTCTCACGTATAACTTCATATTCTCATTCCGTCAACGCTAATGTCTTACTCTCTTTAACAGCGACTTCTTCTGCAAGATAACATTGTGCCCAAGTGGTGCTGATCCATAAGCAGCAGGACCATTGGCATAAGGTCCTGGACCACTGACACAGTGCAAGGACTGTTTGAAAGAAGCAAGAAGTGGGACAAATGTAGTTAAGGCTCTAAGGCTCGTTCACACTTATTGGTCAACTGGACTCGGTTCACATCAGAAGCAAATCCAACAGTCCTTCTGAAGTCCCAGATCTGTTTCAGATGTTTGTTCACTTAAATGTTCACTTGTGAGACTAGGAGCAGTCTGCACACGGTGCGTTCACATTCCTGCAGTGAAGGTGCAGTTATCCTAAAGTGGACTAGACTCAGTCCTTAGTGTGAACGCACCCTAAGACTAATGCCTTTTGTACTTGGTGCGAGTCCAGAGACCTGTGCAGCACCGGAGGCTCCATACGGAAAGGATGAAAGTTAGTATTTTCTAATAACAGTCTGTATACATTTGTAGAACTGTATTTTGTTAATGACATTATATTTGAATGTATATTCTATTATTCCATACAGATTTGAGATGTTCTTAAGCACATTGTGCCCATAGATTTGCTTTACATTTCTGTCAATTAAGTATAAATAGATGCTGAATAATCAACGGGCACAAAGAGCAAGTTCCGTACCAAAAATGTTATTCACAACGTTCCAAACAGGTTGGAATCAATCTACTCTCTAAAAACAGATTGGTTTGAACTAACATTCTAGTTTCATGTTTCTAATCTGGTTTGTAGTTATGTGTCCGACCAATCTTTTGGTTTGAACAATCATCTACAATGGTATTAGTGATAACACCCAGAGGTCTCCCATCACAGTACGAAGGTCCTGCCATGCTTAGTTTCTGAGGTCTGACAGGTCAGACTGTCACATGCATTAGGCGCCACGATAGACTGAGTAATACACAGGTGCTATGGTTGTTTTAGTTTTTACACCAACCAATGCACATCGGTTACTCTGATCAATACTTTGCTTCGTCTGATCCATATCAGCTTCACCGATTATATTGGTTTCCAACAAATGGGTTTTTAGAGTGTACTCCCACAGTTTACAGTCATAGTTACATTTTCTGACACCGATAAATATGACTGATAACTGCCTGGGTTAACATTCTATTTATCTCAGGTTGTTACTCAAAAATAAAAGGTACCATCAAAAAGAAACATTGAACCTCATCTTTTTTTTATGTATATAAAGAAACAAATGCATTTTATCCATTTTTACTGAGTCCTGTCAGGAGCCTCAGTAAAGGTCAAAAGTAAAACAAAGGGCTTGCAATAACGTCTCACAACCACCAGGGGGTAAAATACACACAGGGAGCGTAAGGTCAGGTCAATGCCCCCCAGTGTGGTTTGGCAAAGGCCATTCATTGCCGCTTGCTGCTATAATTGTTGCATTATCATGAGTCTGCAGAATGAAAGTCTTCACAAATCTATAGAAACAGTTCTGTAGAATTTAGTTTATTGACTTTCAACAGAAGGTATTTTCACATATCCATTCTTTAGTTTGGATTGAACTTGCATTTTGTTCTCTCAAAGTCACATCGTTGCACGAGGCCGATCTCAGATGACTGTGGCTAACGCTAACGCTAACTCAGTGCAAAGCCTTCGATCTCATGCTGTCATCTGCTTCAGGTCGACTCCAATCAGTCACTTGTTCAGCTGCACACATGAAATGATCCGACAATAGCACCTTTTGGAGAAGAGATTCTAACCAGCCTGAGACTCACACAGACAGTTATTGAAGACAATGAGTGCTGACAAACACCTTCACTTCACTAAAGACAAAACGACTACAACGGCAGTGTTTTTAAGATGCATTCTCGCTAAAAGAATTTATAAACAGAAGCAAAATAATGAGCACAAGAGCTGACACACGTTAAGTCGTGACAGTGTGTGAATAAATAAATCGTTAAGTATATATTCGTTAACCGCTTAATTCACATAACATTTACAAATAACAAACTTACACAAAAGAAGCAGCATCTTGTCTAAATGTAGGTTTATTGTTGAGGTATGATAAAGATGACTATTGATTTACTGTCATTTCTTTGTGTCGTACAACTTAATATCTGTGTATAGGATTTCAATGGCGTTTTACATAGAGACTGCATTACCAATTAAGTTTAGGGAAAGTTAATATAGTACCTTACAGTAACATCACTTTAATTTTTCTCACACTTTGGGGCAGGTGCAGCTGTTACTGTAATGATTTGTGTTCCTCATGAGAATGTTGTGCTTCAGTGCAACAGTGGAGGAGATCAGAGAAGCCATAGTCAAACTCCAGGCGTCTATCTCAAGCTCCAGTAAAACTTTAGTTTGAATTGTAAACATGGTTCCAAAATAATCATTTAAACAGAAATTATTCGCCGTTCAAACACATTATAAATCCCTTGGTGCTGTCGTCTGCTCTCGGTTCGCACTGGATACTGGTGCCTTGCTCACTGGCACACATGGTTGGAGACGGTTGATGTCGGCTCAGGATCATCTGGGGCTAGTCGTCCTTTTCCACGATGACCTCCCCGTGAAGCACCCTCCTTCTCTGCCGCAGCATGTGGAAGTAGAGCTGAGGAAACACTGCAGGAGACACAGGGTTAAACGTGTTCATAGCTCCTCATAAAGACTGATTTGGACTTTTGTATGCAAAATGTTACTGCCCCCTTGTGACCGAGCAGAGGATTACAGCATAAGAACAGAATCCCTTTATCTGCAATTCATTACTCTTATTTCATTGACAATGTTTTTATTCATGTGTTGGTGCTTTGCGGATTGGGTGCAGCTCTGAATGTCACACCCTCGACCCAGACATGGATTAAGGGGAAGAAGATGAATGGATGGATATTATATTTATAGAAAAAAGAACATACACATGATGTTTGTCTGATCAAATATATTGATTTCTGAAAGTGCACATAATCAGCTTGTCTCTTCAATTTTTTATATTTTTTAACTATCCATTATTTTTACTTGCTTGCTCTAAAAGCTTGTGGATGTGCCAAATTTTAGGCTAATTCAAGGCAAAACCACGGAGAATAGAATGTTTTAGACCCAAACTACATATGGCACTAAGATTATCCTAAGTGGACAATAGTGATAACATATACTAGTATTATTATATTACAATAGTATTACACTTGGATATATCTTAAACAAAATTTAAAAAAATTGCGACTATAGAGCCATCTGACAAACAAGATGAATGCATGTATTTAGAATCTAATATCTTTAAATGTGGTGCCATGACGAAGGCTCCTTACGTGGGATGTAGGACAGCATGGCGATGATGAGGCAGTAGTAGTAGTCGAAGGACACGTTATACTTGTTGGGAAGCCTCATGGAGTACATTCCTGTTCTGCGCACCACTGGCAGAGCAGCGTAGATGGTGAGCAGCTCCCCGATGACCCCCAGCGGGTAGAGGATGATGAACAGGTTGTATCTGCAAAATAAACACTCGTTAGACAGGTCGTGACCATGCCCCTCCTGCTGCATGCCAAATCACAGATTAGTGTCAATCAAACGAATGTACACTGGAAAAAGTCATGAGTAATGAGAATAAGAATTAAGTAAAAAACTGCTCAAATTTGGCAAAATGTATCTTAATTTGAGCACATTCTGACTGCCTTTGCTCCAATGGGACAAGCTAAATTATCTTGTTTTTAAAAAATAAAGTCCTTCTTGAAATGAGAAAATAAAGTAACTAAATGGCTTTGTCCCATTGGCAAATCGTGTTTTAATTTGGAATGTACTCAAACTAGATAAAGAACACTTGATTCAAGCATATATTACCTCATATCTTATCTTTGTTTCAGTGTACTGATGGTAGCAATGCATTATCTAAGTTAATCATGTATTTGATGTATACTGTAACTTTATCTCACTCTCTTCAGTCCATGTCTCTGAAGTGTGCTGTGCCCTTTTGTGTTGAATCACTCTCTTTCTAGTGCAGCGTGTGGTGACTCAGGACTATGGGCAGGAGAGGCTGCGGGGAGAGTCTCAGCGGATGTGAGGGAAATGTTGGGTGAGCATTCCATGACCAAAACAGATGGTCTTAAAAACAGGAGCAGCTGAACATGAGACCTCTCCAGGGGCCTTACGTCTCCGCCGCTGCTTAAAGACATGCGTCAGGAGTTGTAAAGCTGGAGTCTTGGTGCCATGCTCTGCACTGAGGCCGACACCCAGAGACCACATACTGAATTAAAGCAAAGATACGGCAGTCACGATACCTTAGTTTAGATTCTATACTATTATTCAATTAAATTCTATGTATTTTTTGTATAAGTTATCTTGGAGGACTTTACAAAACAGTTGAATTCGCCAGCACAGATCAGAGAATCAAACAGTTTAAACACAAGAAATGCAATGATTGAAAAACACAGAGCAATTGGTCCGTCCAGTGGTGATAATCCAGGACATTCGACATTCAACAACATTTATCAAAAATTATGGACATTGGTCACTGCCCCCTTATGGACCGATGTGTTTTCTCTCACTGCATTTCATGTGTTTGATTCTCTAATCTGTGTTGGCAAATCAACAGCTTCGAAAAGTCCTTTGAGATAACTGTGATTTAGAGCTAAACACCATCCATACGGGGCAGAGGACCAATGCCCATAAATGTTGAGTGTCCTGGATCATCACCATTGTCGTTGGACCCTCCTCATCATCATACCATTTCATAATAATAATCTTTTTGGTTTAACATGGTCTACAATGAAAATAACTAGAGAATTCACACCAGGATGATGTAATATGCTAATTTGAACAATCTGTCTTGAGTGAGCCCACCCTGAGCGACAGGGGCCAAGTTGTACAGCTATCACAGAGTACAGCTGACGACTCCGGTTTCATCTGGACCACTGACTGCACAGACAGACTGCCACGTCACAGTCCTGAGTGTGAAGGCTGAAAACTGTGTCACTGTGAAGTTTAGGAGGTTTTCCAAAGCACGCACATACAGTTATTATTACTTTATAACATGCCACATTCTCGTTAATGCAGGTGTCAGCGAGGGCTAAAGAGGTGCAAATCACAACAAGCACACTCGGTCTAAGCAGTGCGTCCACTTCAAACACACATGAGGACATTCTAGGGCAGCACACACGCCCCGTTAAGCTCAGATCTGCCCTAGGTCGGTGCACCTGGCCCATTTGATGAAATACGGCAGGTGGTGCAGGAGCTTGAAAGTGTAGTATGAATATCTGGTAATCTCTGTCAATGTCCACACAACCAAGAAGAGGATAACGCTCTCTTCATTCTGGATCTTCATTTAAGTCAAGGGGAAAACACAGATTATAACGATAGGTACGAGTGGGAGAGAAAATGTGAAACTCGCTGCTACCAATAGAGTTCTTCTAAATGACTCTTTATGACAATGTAATGAAAGAAAAAGAGGTCACCTGTCTGATGCTGTTGGTTATAAACCAAACCATGAAAATCCTCGAGCACACTTGAACCCCAGTTACGATCACAGAAGTCCTCACAATTCCTACAGAAAAGTTACATTCAGGAATTACCACATATTTGCCAAGCAAACATCATGTCACACAGGGAAACACAAACTTACCTATTGCACAGTGACCAACCTGGGATGACAAATGCAACACTTTATTATCCAGTATTTTTCAACAGAAGAATGAATCAATTGACAAAACCGTTTTACGTACCTCCACTAATGCAAAGGTCTGGAAAAACTTGAGTGTCCTTGCTATACTTCTGTAGAGGCCCTTGGTTGAGCCTTTCTGGATGTAAAAGCGTGCCATCGCCATCGCCAGAACCAGCCACCTGCAGAAAAACAATATAAACACATGAACGGTGTATGAATGAATGGGAAGTGAATAATAATACTCTTTATTTGCAGACCATCTTTCAGCACTACATGTTATAACATGTGTCATTAGCATTTGCGTATACATGGCATATTGATATATTTTATCACAATGGCCTTGCATAGTCATCCATAAACTGGTATTTAGCCACAGCTGCCCAGGGGCAGACTGACAGGAGAGACAGCCAACCAAAATATTGTTGTAAAGCCTCAGTCTTTGTAATCATGTGTTTTAAGATCACATTTTTATTTGAATACACATAAAGCACTTTTATACGGTTGCACACCGCAGGATGGCAAAGGCCGTTCATCGCACTTGCAGTTACATTTGTGATATTACTATTATCTTCATGTTATTATGTGACGTTATCATGAATCTGCAGAAAAATACTCTTCACAACGAAACTGAATATGAATATCACCACCACCATTCATTAATGATCTCCCACACGAAATACAAGTTTAGTCTTTAATGACATTTTTAAAGCATTGTATATTTGGTCACATTTACTGCTAATAATGTGAAAAACAGTCTCAGAATAAGAATCCCGGCATAAGTTAGTGGTTTTCAAACAATGGTACGCAGGTGTTTCTCTCCATCATTTCCTTCTTCAGTGCTTTAGTCCTATGCGTCAGACTTTGTTAATCATTGTTTGGAGCAGTTATAGCTGTAGACCTTGTTTGGATCTGGATGTCTGCATGGATGGATATAGGCTAAACATTTATGACATGGAATCCTACTTGCAGAAGGGCTTGGGAACATAATGTTTTAGAGTCTGGACAAGTTGCGTGAGAGTGAGCCTGTGATCCTGTCTGATATCTGTCCCTTTTTCCCATTCTATGTGCTATTGTGCAGTCTTATCCATTCATCCACGGGATTTACAATGGAATACAATGGTTGTTTTATGCTGTTATGAAGCAGAATTTGAGATAGGAGCTCTAAATATGGTGTAATTGTCACCCAAGTGTGTCCTGCGCTGTTATGTGTGTACTGCACTGTTTCTGCACACACGTCTACTGTACGTGCATGTGTTAAAGACAGTGACCAGAGCTTTTCACAGGCTCTTCGCTGGCCCTTATGGCTCTAGTGTCAGCGGTGTCTGTCTAAACATATCCCTGTGCTGAGAAGCGCTCTGGGCCTGACGCGCACCACGCCGTCGCCCGTATTTGGACACAGCGACAGTAGCGCCTGTGACTTTAAACGCCTTTCATTCATATCAAAAACACGCACAAAAACTGCCACAGAACTGGACCGAGACAAGGCCCAAGTCCCGATTGCAGTGTCCGGGCACAGACGGAGCGGACGCGCACACGGGTCTCCAAACACTGAACTATAAACAGCCCGGTCTGCGTCTCCAGAGCCGAACAGATACTTATGGACATTAGTATTAATAGGGCATTACGCGGGGGCGGATTGTGGCACGTACCCGGCGGTCATGGCGATGTTGTAGAAAGTGAGCCATGCTGTTGCGAGGGCACTTTTGGTTTTCTTCTTGTTGTTGTTTTCCTTGTCGTCCACCGTGCCGTCCTCCTCGCCGGACGCCATGGTGCGCCAGGGTGGGACAGTCAAGAGGAGGAGGGGACAGCTGGAGCGACGCGAGAGGGGAGGTCATCCATCCATCTATCCGCCCCCGAGCGCTCTCTCGCGGGACCAGTGCCGACTACAAGCGTCTCATAATTACATATATTAGACCTTCTCAACTGACCACTTGTCATAACATAGAGCTTGATGGATTACGCGTAATAACCATATATTATGAGAATTTATTTGGCACGTGGTTCATAAGAACTCAAACAGAACTTGATTCCCAAAGTCCCACTGCATTCGCCCAAAAAGAATAGGTAACAGCTGAGTCAATGGAAAGATACAAAAGGATGATTATGTGGTCATCTATGATAATAAGAGAAACTTTGTTCCTTCATTCTTACACTAGATGGCGTCTATGCACCACATAGGAACCTTTGACATTTGGACCATAAATAAAGGACTATGCTATGATACATTGTTTTATACATAAAAGTATGAAATACTGTCTAAAGTATTGGTTTGACTTGGTTTTTAACTCACAGAGCGACTGTGTGACTAACAGCATCACAGGCTTTTAGTTTGGGAATTGAAATTACTCAGCTCATGCACATATGTAGTTTATTTGTATGTATTTGTTTTTTAATGAAAATAAAAACAATACATCTAATTGTGAGGAGTTTTAACGTTGTTTTTTTCCACTAGAGAAGAGTTACTAGTTGCTAATTACCATAGTAACACACTGTTTACATGCCAGCTGTTAGGTAGCCTTTCACCAAATTGTTTATCAAGCTGGTTATTAACAAGCACTTACTAAAAGAAAAGGTACAAACAAATTACTTTATTCTATTGGTTTGAATGGGAGCAGTCAAAATGATGGGAGTTCTCTGATCTGCCCACTAGTTCTGTTCATACAACTGAGGGATTGTATCTTTACTCTTTTTAATGTACACTGAATTTGGATGCATTGTGTGATTCTTTCTATCTTGTTTTGTTAAGCACCTTGAGTTGCCTTCTGTATGAACTGCGCTGTACAAATAAACTTGCCTTGCCTAGTAGTTTCAGAATTCCAATTGTTAAGGAAGGAAAAATAACTAAATTAAAAATAAGAAACTTTTTGAAATATACTTTCTTTCCTTATGTAGCCTGAGCATCACATACTTCTCCAACTTAAACCTTTTGACAACTCTTTCCCATCGTCCTAACGGTTCCCACTGGCAGCAAAGGCACCTGTAGCTTGTTGTGCCCACTCCACCCTGGGGTAAAGAGAGCGTCTGTCCCTGACACAATGGCTCATGCAGTGTAAGCACATGATGCGTTCAGCCCGGTCTGTGGTCAGTGGAAAGTGCTGGAGGAGACCAGGCCCCGAGCCGCAGTCACAGGGGCCCGTGTGCCTGGGATCAGTGCAGGATGGGAGCAGGGAAGACACTCAAATTTGCCGTATGTGAAGTGCTACAGTTTGTGGGGCTGTCCGTGCCTCTCTTCATCGTCATGCAGAGGTTTGCCGTGATTGTGGCCAAAGTCAAAGATCTGGCTGAGCCTCCTGGAGACAGCCGGACAGCTTACTGGTTGATAGTGGCAGCTTCTGTAGCTTATGTGACATCGACAGCACTGCTCATCTGGGTCCCACTCAAGTATATGGTGTTTCAGAAGAAGGCGTTTCTGATCGGACGGAAGAAATGGTAAGTGTGTCCTGGAGTAGCAGCTTTTTATTCAGTCCAAACTACTTATCCCGATCCAGGACACGTAACATTCAACAACAATTATGGACAATGGTCATCTGCCCCTTATGGACCAATGGCCAATGTGTTTTTCATCCTACATTTCTTTGGTTTGAACTGTTTCCTTCGCTGCTCTGTGTTGGCGAATTCAACAATTTTGTTAAGTCCTCCAAGATAACTACTGCTGTGATTTAAGGCTATACAAGAATACATTTAACTCCCAACTTACTTCAGTTGTCTTTCTCTTTCTGTCAGGAGGCCAGTGGCTCTCGTCTATGTGATCCTATCCACGCTACCCTGCTTTGCCTTCCTCATTGCCAGCTCAGAGGTACGGTTGCCAGCCAGATGACCCATCAAATATTTGACTGGGACTGTGATATAGTTGGTCCTCGTAAGCGTTTTGATGTGAGGTCTCCAAGGAATCCTGCACAAAGCATTGACAAGGAGCCCCTGATAAGCAGCTGGGTTCCTGTTCCTGTCCACTCTGGCCTTGTCAAGTCATCTGTCTATGAGGCAGATTTTGTCTTCCTGGTTGGATACATGCCAGCTCTTCTGTTTTATGTTGCACTTTCTAAAGAGCCCAGTGACCTCGAGACCTCTGCTTATCTGCTGCCTTTACATTAGAGCTATATATTCCCCCTTTGCTATGTTCTGCTGGACCGATGTCAAGACCCCACCTCCTCATATTGACTTACAAATGGACTTAATTGTGAGCTTACTGCAATGTTGTGAAAGTGCATGGGTTTATGTTCCGACACTGTTGCTTTCACAGGTTCAAATCAACAATAACATGAGACATGACATGTTCACGGAGGTCCCGGTGTCACTCGTCCTGTTCTCGCTGGTCTGCATGGACGTAGTGGAGCGGATTCGGTACTGCAGGCTGACGGGACGAGGTAAGACCTTCTGTCCCTGTATTCAAAGCACTAAAACACACTCACTCTTTTCAATGTCAATCAAAAAGCTCTTCTTGTGTAGAGTCAACATGGAATATGCTAGAATTAAGATAAAGATGATTTGTCTCACAGTGGGTCAATGTCAGTGTTGTATTACAAGTCTCTTGATAAAGAGAATAAAATACTGTACACACTAACGCAAGACATATATACCTGTATGCATACATTTGTAGATATCGTTTCTCACATAAATAAATAATAAATAGTGAAATGTAAGAATGCTTTGGTGAAAGTTAATGAAAGTGAATGAATGAAAACAATGACATTCCATTTATCTTCTCAGCTACAGAAAGGGACAGAGAAGCAGAGATTCCCACCACAATCCTCACGCGCATGGACCCGGTCTCACCGGTGTCACCTCTAAATCCACTTGTGCCAGGACCTGTCGGGCCTGGGCCTGGGCCAGGGCCAGCTGTCGCCACATCTGTCCCCACGGCTTCACAGCTCAACACCCGGACCCAGAATGGTCCCATGGTGCGTCCAGAGCCGAACGGGTCGGTCCCCCTGGTCTCCAGTCTCCATGGTAACCCCAGGAGGCTGTTCAGCATGTCTGGTCTGAGCTCGCGCTCTGAGAGCAGTGCGTCCTACCCCATGTCTCCGTACACATACACAGGCCCTCTGCGCTTCCTCTGCGCCACTGACGCCAGAGCAGACGTGATCGTGGACAGCTTCATGTTCTGGTTGGACACGGTGGAGATGGTGCGCTGTGCAGGGCACCCCCTGGTCTTCTACTCCGGCTGGGTATTCCCCATCTACATCTTCAGCTACTTATCGTGCCTGAGAGTGGTGGTCATGCCCCAGAGCCCCCTGCTCTCCTCGCTAGGGGTGGCCCTGCAGGATCTACCTTTCTTCTTTGTGCGGGCTGGACTGGTTGCTTTTTTTGGTTTTGTTACACCTGTTCTTTACATGATGAAAAACTTATTCATATGCTTGTCATTTATTTATTTCAACTTTATGACCAAACTAAAGATCTTTAATACAGAGAGAATGGTCTTTTGAAAATTGGAAAATTGCAACGCGTGTTTATTTTTGCAGACAGACAAACATTTCTAGGCCAATTTCTCTTTAAATTTCTAGGGTAAATTTACAAAAAGTCTGTTATTGTAATGATGGACATTGAGCACATAACCTCCATCCTGTCTATCTCTAAATGTTATACTCTTAATGCACCTTAGCTTTGAGCTGCAAACTATGATGATCAAAATCTAATTGGAAACAGATGACAATAACCCCAACCCTAATATCATCAAGCAAGGGTTTTTGATTACAGCAACATCATGTTACTTCAGAAGTAAACAGGAGGATCTCCGGGACAAGTATGAGTGATGTTTATGGAGATGCAAGCTCACAGTAAAGTAGATATTTGTACTGTTTAGACTGTATATAAATGGACAATGCTAACACCAACTTTTGCTCCAACTCACTCTGGCTACAATGAAAAATAAATCATTCAGTAACCGTACAAGTCACACTCACCATTTTGGGCTTAATAATCAGAGGTTTAGCGTTCTTTGTGATCCAGGTGTTTACGTTTTTATATTGTCTTTGTAAATGCAGCTCTATCCTCAAACACGGATAAATTCTCCTGTTCTTCTCGAACTCTGAGTGAGTGACTTTAAAATACTTCCCGACACAAGAAACATTGATTGTGATCAAATTGAAATTGTGATATTTGTTCTAGAAAATATTATTTTGATGTATGACCCATTCCTTCCTGAACTTTTTGTTTTCTACCTCGTTTTTGTTTTTCATTTATAAACATATAATAAGCAAATACATATACTAAATAAGTAATATTTGATATTATTATCAGTGGATTTTGTTGTTGTTGTAATAGAAAGTTAAAGCCAGTAGCAAATGTATTTATTTTTTCAAGTTCAATAAAATGGATATAAATTGGATGCAGTGATACTGGTCACGTTTATGAGCTCCCAACATTGATGTAGAATTTATCACAATTGTCACATCCTCAAGAGAGTGTGTTTCGTGCTGTGTTTGCTGCAGGAAAGGTTCCTGCAAATCCAGTCATGGCTTTGCTTTTTCTCTTGTT
>JAPMNZ010845626.1:0-16443 GCA_029875035.1 Pomatoschistus microps | reverse complement strand
CCGGTTTCCCCTACCACTAAAAACATGTGCAATAGTTCAGGGTGAATGAGTGTGTGCTTGTGAGTGCAAATGTGGGACAACGGACGCAAAATATCCCATGGCTACAATCTGGAGTGATGTGTTCATTAACATGAACTGTCCCAACCAAATAAACAATACACAAATACAAATTAATAAGCCTCAAGAGAAACAATGTTGAACTGTGATCCATGAGGATTAAAAAATATGATATTACTCTGGGCTCGTATCAGTGATTGATATGAGAAAATAAGTAATACAATAGTTGAAAATGTATTTTACAGTGCGTGTGTGTGTGTTTTTTTTAACTAACTAACTAACTAACTTAAATCTATATACAGGTGCTTTGAACAGTATAGAATCAAACTTTTATACATTTTGTCATGTTTACGATGTTTAAGACCATTTAGCTTTTGATTGTTTTTTTCCTGAAAGACCAAAACAGAGTAATACACAACTGTGAAGTCAAAGCTAAATTATGCATGATTTTGTTATTCTCTAGATTAGCAAAGTTGAACTCAAGAAGACTCACTGCTGTGTTTGCTACAAAAGGGGTTCCACCATGTAAGTAATAGTGAGTAAGTAATGTTTATTTATGTAGCACATTTTTACACAGCGATTTCAGATATTTTTCCATTCTCTCCACACACGGAATGATGACGGAAGAGAGACACACGACAAACACACGAAACGCCAAACACACGAGAGCATCAAAGCCCCCGACCAACACCATCCATTCACCCACTCACATGCAAACTCCACCTAGAAAGGCCCTGTTCCGACCAGGACTTGAACCCAGTACCTTCTTTCTGAGAAGCGAGTGCTAGATAACTACAATGCTGTTATGACACATAATGTAAGAATATATGTGCAAGCTCTACTTTCCCATATTTGTATCTAAACAAAATCATGTATCCTTTTGTTCTCACTTTGTTGTGGTTTTGAGTTAGAGTTACAGTCCAAGAAATACTGTTTATGTTTGTGGCCGTAAAACATGACAACATTTGCGAGAAGTTGCGTCAGTACGTGCCACTGTCTTTGATGAAAATCCCTGGGAATGAAGAAGAATCAAATTTAAAAGATGAGTCAACGTGAACCAAAATCTATATGCAGCAAAGTCAGACGTCTTTGCACAATGACCGCAGACCGTGTGTGGCTGTGTGTACCGTATCCTTTCCATGTTTGCTCATATATCGCGGAGACCTTGGATTGGACGCACGAGTAATTACAGAAGTGACAATCGTCGCACGGACTACAGAAAGCTCTTTCATAAACTCAAAAATATCACCACATAATCCCACGATAAATCCATACATACTTTCATAATGCACTCGCTCTATATTGGAGTAATATGAAATGAACTGGCAGCATCATGTCAAACCCTCCAAGGCCCGGTTTCCACGCCTCACTGCACCAGCACCGACGAACACACACACACTCACACACACTGCACACACACACACTGCACACACACACACACACACACACACACTGCACACGCCCCCATATGCCTGCTGTAAACCACTGCGTGCTAATAATGTGATTTCTCATGCCAGATATGGTCACTTCCTGAGGACACGGTGCGCACACAATGACCTTCTGTCTAATCTCCCATCGCAGTGTGAATGTCAGCGTTACAAATCTGGTCACATGATTTGGTCATATGATCTGAACTGTAGTCTGGTTTACCAAATAAAAACAATCTGGAGCCGGTTGGACTTCATGGGGCATATTCATCAATCCAGGGGCATCATAAATCAGTTTTCTCCAATGGGGGTGCTAATCACTTCGGCACACACGCAAAAAACCCTTGATAATAGGTTTTGCCCCCATGAGCGCGACCTGGGGAAATCGCTTTTGTTGCATAATTAATCTGTAATTAAGGAATGCAATCAAACAAAACAGTTTGGCTTAAAAGCATAACCCCGAACAAGATTAGACAAACGGTATTGACAGATTTAAATTTCACGGCAAGAAATGATAAAATTGACGGAATAATTGCAGTTTTTTAATCCTAATTTTAATGTATTCTGACAAAACGAGTTCTTCCAATTCCGATTTTATTTTGACATTAGTTCTCTGTGTTTTCATGACAGTTTTACTTCCTGTCCTGTTTCCCTGTTGATGGTCTGCTTCGTCTCTCTGTGCTTGTATGTACCCTGTGCTCCTCTCCCCTTGTTGCTGGTCCATTGTATTATCTTTGTTTATTTACGTCAACGCTCCTAAAATTTGGATTTTTGATTCATTTTTAGCCTGGACTTTTATTTATTCTCATCTTTAAATCTTTATTTTTGTCATTCTTGCATTTTCGGATCCTCCTTCATCTCACCACACGACAGAACTGTTGCTTTATTCTCTCATTCCAAGGAAGACATTGCTTGTATCTTTTTAAAACAAGATCATTTTGTTTTAAGGCAGTCAAAATGTGCTTGAATTAAGATTAAGAATGTTTTTTTGCGTGTTCAAATACGTGAGTAAAGCAGCCAATTTCATCAGAAGATAGTAGCATTATGGCGTCATGATCTATAGCAGGGCAGTCAAAAAATGTCTTTCTGCAAGAGTACAAGTTTAGTCCGGAACTTGGAAAACTTTACTGTATTCAAGCTGCTCCAAGCATTATTATTAATTCATTTTTGATGTTAGTTCCTTCAGCACAATCACAAACAGGATTGCTCAGTCCACAGGGTGTATACCAAAAATGCCATGATTTAGCTTATGTAAGGTACTTATAGATCAATCAGAGAAACAGCCACAAGTATGGCACCCACAGAGGCTGGAATGATATAAATTGGGTTGTGAGTACACTTCATCAGACATAATTCAACTAACTTCACTGGTGGCCCTTCGTCGCCTTAACCAGGTGCTCCCTTAGGCCTCGACCTGAGAACCCTCTTGCACTTCCTGTGTTAGTACAGTCCTCTGCTGTGACCCTACGCTCTTTCAATTCCTCTGTGGACCCAAGACACACATTCATCAATTTTATGTCCAGCCCGAGCAATATCTCCTTTAAAACTTCAGCTTTCCTTGAGAAAAAAGGAAGAAAAAACCCTCTCTTCCTCTTGCCTGTCTCTAGAGGTCGAAAATCTCTCTCCTCTGCATCTCCTTTGCCCTTGTCTCAGTCCGAGTCAATGCTTTATCTTCTTTACAGATTGTCTTTACATCGACTAAGCATACATTTGCCATCTCCCTCCCATAATCCGCTGGTTTGTTGTTTTTCAGTAGAGGCTCGGCTGTCCTCCCAAATTAGATTATCTCATCACAATTAGTCCAATGCAGTTTTAATTGACAAAGGCCCCACTCTGCCCTTCAGTATTGGTATAAGTGGCCCCAGATGGCCCTTGCATTGTCACTGGCCTGTCTTTAATGTTTTATCTGGACTGGTGTTCACGGGAAAAAGTGCTGAAGTAGATTGAGCGAGGCGCTGTCGGGGCACTCTACTCATTTGTCACAGCGCGCTCCACGGTACAGTAAAAGCACATGTAAATGCACGCTCAGGCCCATAAACAGCCTCCTCGAGCGCAGGGAGCTGGAAATACACTTTCTGCTTGATTCAAGATGAAAAAGTGGACAAAGGGAAGTGAACGGGTATACTGTCAGAAGTAAGAAATCTGTCAGCATCGTCTGTGGAACTCAGAAGATGCTGAAGCTTTAATCTTTCTAAACATATCAACCACATCATCAGGAAAGACTTATGACTCATACTGATACAATTCTATTTATTTTTCGTTATGCAGTTGTCTCAGAGGACTTCTCAGAGCCAACACAGGAAATACAATCATAGCAACAACACTGGAGCCATTGGTCCATAGGGAGCGGGATGACCACTGTCCATAAAGACGATGATGTTAAAATACAAACATTGATCAGATATATTGGTCTGCTGGGTTGCGGATATGAATATTATCTTCTTTGGTAAATGTTCAGATTATTATATATAAGACAATAGATGGATGGCTGGAACCAAAGCAGCAGGTGCAATCATATGAAAACACTACAATACTGTAAGTTATGTTTGTTGTGCCAAGTAAACATGCTTTTTAGTAGTTCACCTATTTCCTATTCCTATTCAGCTGTTTGAAATTTGTTTCAGAAATGTGTTTGTATTCTTCTCGCACTTCTTAGCATAGACTGTGTCACATAAATACATGACTGCTCCAAAACCCAGAGGAAAAATACAAAACTGAAGAGGAAAAAAACTAAAAGAGACATGATGCTGACAATGACGGACGACGCAGGGTTAAAATACACAGGACTCAGGACCATTGAGACACAGGTGATACGCACTGCAAAATAAAACAGGATTTAAAACCATGACAGATTACCAGTACATTTTTGACTATAGTTCATCATCAAGTAAAGCCAAGTAAAGCATCATCAAGTAAAGCCTCGAGTTCAGAGTTCTGTCCACTCCTCGTTTCTACCCCAGACTCCTCACTGGTGCTAAAATCCCTTGTGTAATACCTGCTCCTTCTCTTGCAATAAAGTTTAACATGTTTACCACCACTAGGGCAATGAGTATTGCCAAACTTGAATACGAAAGCCAGATCCTGTCAGACCTCTGAAGCTGTGCAGGGCAGGGCCTGGTTAATACTGTGATGTGAGACCTCTGGGAACATCAGGTGGGGTGGCTGTGGCTGTCAAGTGCCAAACTGCCATTGCCTCCTTATGCAAGATATTTCACCCACATTGCCTAAAATGAGTCTGGTGTGTGTGAATGGCTGATAGTGGTAGTGGCCGTTGGCACATACTGTACTGGTCGCCTCGCTGCTGTCTGCCCCAGGGCACCTGTGGCTAAAGCAGTACTTTATCACTCACGTCTATGGAGTGAATGAATAATGACATGTGAAGCCTCTTTGAGGGTCCTGAAAAGTGCTAAATAAAACCCATGCATAATCATTATTATTGTTTATAAAATCCAGCCCTTACAGCACTTAAACAGCTTAAACAAAGGACTGTACTTTATAGAATGTTTAAAATATACTTCATATCTTTGTTTTACTTCAGATCATATAACATCCCACATCACAAAAAGGGCAAAAATACGTTGTTCAACATATATAAAATCCCATCCAAATTTAAGCCACTGCTAAAAACAGTCGAAGCAGCAAGGCCCTATAGGAGTTGCACAACAGATTGGGTTGAAGGGTCAAAAAGCAGACTTCACTCCAAATATTAGATAAAAACAAAATGCTTAAATACCACTGACACACTCAAACTGAAAAACCCGAACAGACATGGATGACTTGGTCCAAAGTCGAAGAAGGTAGTCAGGCATGAAGGTAAGCACACATCAGTAATCTATGCAGACACTTATGGCTTAATGTCAACAGTCAATACAAAACTCACTCTGCTGCTACACACCTTTTATCAGTTAAAAAGTGTGTGTTTGAATTTCCAGTATTGCAACAACCTCCCACCCTCCTATTTCTCTCACCGTTTAAAAACTTTGATCAAATGAATAAATGAAAAGACACGTATATACAGTTCTGAATATTGAACAAGTTTTTTTCCAATAACAAATCCATTTTAGATACACATGACACATTGCGGCAGTATTTTAACCCTGGATCAAACTTGCAAGTTTTTTGGACATGTGTTGTGTTCAGTGGGGGCGGGTCCCAGCTCAAAAGTGGCCAAAAAGACGTGCGCTGACATGCTTGCAATACCACCTCGGGCCAATGGGGGTGGACACGGAATAAGAATTAGCCAATGCTAACATATAGCATCTTCTTAGCTCTCAAAAATGTCTTTACAGGATTGTCCAAAAGTTGGCTCTTGGCCCAAATGTGTTCCACATGTGTGTCAATGCTGAGGGGAGTGAATTTGTTTGGGCCAGTTTAGTTAAGTCGCTGTGAATTTTTGAAGGCACTCGTTTAAATGAATGGGGCTCGTGCCGGCTGACGCATGCGTTTTTTCACATTTTCCACATTAGTTAGAACGGCGTGACTGCGTTCGTTAATATTTACAGTCTATGGTTGTGTTGTAGGAAAGCAATAAAAGCAAATTTCTGACTTTGAATAAGTCTTTTAAAGTCACAGTGCAAGCCCCCAGGATCAGAAGGACCCGCATTATAATAGTCTACAGAAAGTTCATCATCCACAAAGAGCAGTAGAGACACGTTCAATTTTTTTTTTATAAGGACATCATAAAAGAAAAAAAAGTGCAGGCAGCAGCCCAAACTTTGACGGTTCACATTTGGCAAGCCCCGGAAAAGTGTGTGTAGAAAAAGGGTTAATAGTTGCTCTGACACACCAGTCCCTGTGGCTCAGGCTGAAGGTGCGGGCGACCTTATGTGAAAAATTACTTTAGTGATGTTTGCTAAAACAAAAATCAGAATGTATCAAACTCTACTTTAACTCCAGTCTGAAATTCTACCCATGAACTCTGCTCATCACTATTCATATCCTTGTGTACAAACACTATGACCGCTGCAATATAACAATAAAACATAAGAATGCATTGGTTTTAAAAAGCACTTTTTACACATTCAAAGACAAGTCCCATGGCATTATTCTTTCACCATACACTGTGATGATCAACTACTACTGTAGCCATAGCTGCCATGGGGCACATGGAAAAGCCTGGAATCAGCCTCTCTTACTACCACCAATTATTCATGCCAGACTGGCAGGAAATGTGGGTGAAGTGTCTTGCCAAAGAACACTATAGCAGTTTGGCACTTTACAGCCTTTTCTCTGTGGCACCTGGTGTTCCGAGAGTAAGTAAGTAATCTTTATTGATACAGCGCCATTCACAGTCACAAAGCGCTTTACAATTGTTACGGGCTTTCTCACTCCACACAGAGATGGGAGCGGGGTCGCCATACAGGAGGCGCATGCCAGACCTATTGTACATGTTTAACTTTTTAGTGGTAGGGGAAACTGGAGGAAACGCACAAACACAGAGAGAACATGCAAACTCCATACGAAAAGGCCTGGTGGTGGAATTGAACCCAGAACCTTTTTGTTGCACAAGAACCAGGCCCTGCCCTGCTTAACTTCAGAGGTCTGACGAGATCTGGCTTTTACATGCAGGTGGCGCCACAAATATCGAGGAACCATCGTAACTCAAACCAGCAGTGACCAGCTTTCTTCTAATAAGAAACACTTGATATTTCTACTGAACAATCAAACGCCCATCTCAGACTTATCTACTTTGCAGATGGCTTGAAAGTAGGAGAGAGATGATGTCAAAGTTTCTGATACGGGGTGAAGTGAAAAATGAATGAACCAAAGACAGGAAGTGAATTATTAATGTGAAATACATTGGCCTCATACAGAGAGCGTGCGCAGGCCACCGGGGGATGTGCTTTGTGCAAGACTCACAGCGAGGGCTTCAACTACAGTCAGCAGAACACACAAGTGAGACTGCAAGTTCAATAAACTTCAAATCCAGTGTAAGTAATACGACGTGGGGAGGCCACATTTCTGGTTAGTACTGTCATGGGAGACCTCTGGGAACAACAGGAGCCACAGTGTCCAAAAGTCTTGGTCAAAAAGAGTTCTGTATAGCTGTGCATAAAACTGATAGGTTTGTATCTTCACTCTTTTTTAATGTACTGTGATTATTTATGATTTGAATGCCTTGTTTTTGTTTTGTAAAGCACTTTGAGTTGCCCTAAATATGAACTGTGCTATACAAATTGACGTGCCTCCTCACCGTAACAGTTCACGTTTAGGTTTTGCTGATCTGTTTTCTACTACCTACAATAATAAGTCATATCAAAACTTGGCCACTTAATATCAGAATGAACACAACAAGCGATAAGTACACAAACAAGAAAAAAGCTTTGATGCTATAGATGAATTTGCGTTTGTTTCCCTGCATGCGCGCTGCAAACACTATTAATAGTAACCATGCTCCTGATCAGTTTACATGCAGAGCCCAGCTGGAGCAGATGATGTTTCCAGGCATACGGCTTTGTTTTCTATCTCGAGGATACACAAAAGAACAAATGGATGGGTAAAAAAATGAAGAGTACAGATAAGAAATGAACACAGACCCAAAAGCTAGGCGAGCAAATTAGGAGATAGCCTATCCTAATGCACTGAACTATTGCCCAAATTAAGGCTGTGAGGATGTAAAAAGTTAAGGTATATGGAATGGTGCAGAGTAGAAAACAAGCAAGATATTTTCACACATAGGAGAAATGAGTTGATCCTGTGTGGCCGGACAGCTCTGTGCACTCTGCTCCTGTTCATTTGTCTCTGACCGTATATAAGAGCGTCCTATAGTCCTTGAAGTCTGGTGCAATAAGAGTTGGGAATTTATACATAAGTGCATGTTATTGTCCTCATAGGGAATTGTGTCCTCTGCCTTTGACCCTCCTTTAAAATACAGCTAGGGCAACCTGTCAACCCATGAGGCAATTTGTGGGCTCTACCTGCTGTAACTTACAAAAGGTAATTAATTTGATAAAGATAATTATTGTCAAGATAAGCCAAGAGCAAGTGCGAGTGATGCATCATGTTGGGCCTGGTAGAAGCTGCGGCAGGACCTGTTCCTCTGCACAAGTTTGAGCTACTCAAACATGTTCTCCACTGCTGTGTCCTTGTGAATCAAACTATGAATGGCAAAATATTATATTCTCACATTTATGTTCTCACTGTCTAAAATTTATATATCACAAAGTGGCAAGCATCAACACAACAAAGGTCACTGGTGGAACGTCTCGGCCACCTCAGCATATCCCAGGGCCAGGGTGTGTTTTCATGAATCCAAAACCAATGGATAATATCTTCCAGTTAATGTAGTCCAGGCTACGCCCATCTCAGTAGAAACATACTGCTCCTGACAAGCTGTCTCAGTGGTCCTGGCTAAAGCATGGATGAGATGAGATAATGAATGGTCTTATCTTAAACCTATGCAGGAAATTATTGTATATACAAACAGCCATTTCCTTTATAATAAATGGACTGGGCAATAAAGCAATAAACATAAATATGTATTATTATAATGCTGTACAGAGATTAATCTTGAAAAAACAAAACCATCAAGTGTTGGGGTTAGGATTAAGGTTGGATGTATTTATCTGTTTTCCCCTTGGTATTGCCCACACAAAGGATCTGTTGTGTTCTTTTTAGACTTTTGCTACAATGATGCATGAAATACCGCTGAAGTTTGGATAAACACATTTGAAATGTGGATCTGGAGTCTCTCTCCTTCTCAAGTTCAATGTGTTTGAGTAATTAGAATCAGTGAGTATGTCTCCACTACAAGTCTCGCCTCTGTGATTGAATGCTGTGTTAATCACGTCTGTTTATGCTTGCATGTGATTGACTGGAGCAGGCTCTGGCTATAAGCAAACTCTGGTAGGAACAAGGACACAGTACGCCATGATGAAACACTGAGAACATTCAAGATGTCTTAATCATGAAAAAAAGTTACAAAAGCAGGTTTTAGGTAGTTTTAAATCAATACTGGGTAAATTGTTGGAGGTTGCAAGAAAATTAACATTCCCACTACAACTTGAAAATCATCAATATAGGCTTCTTAACCGTCCATTTGTTTGAGCACAATTCACTGTTTCTTGTCACTTCATGGCCATTTTAATGCAAATATGGCGAATAGACAAATGTCTGGTCCAAAACAGTAAATGGATCTTCAGTGGCCACCGCAACAGCCTGATGATAAAAACCTGCCTCTAGGGGAAGCGTTCCTAAAAGTATTTTATTGCATGAGAACAGCACTTTTGTTGTTTTGGAAGTTGTTCTTAAGGAGGAATCTCACTCCTCTCCATTTGGGAAATAAAATACAAAAAATAAACATGACAGCCCAATCTCAATTCTCTTTTGAACCCATGAAGCATTAGCCCAACCCTTCAAAACAAAAGCTAAAGGCTGATACACTGAGTCAGCCCTTGGTCAGTGACAGCTCTGTATTGACCTATTATATACAAACGTTTGTGACCTTCAATTCATGAACAATGAGCTTTTGAACAATAGTTGATCGCACAGTGAACTGTTGTCATTCATCATTGTAGTCTATATATCTGCACAGCTCTTTCCACAGCCGGGAGGGAGAAGCAGAAGAGGCAGCGCTGTACCTTGGAGCTTTGTCCTCCGGGAGTCGGCTCACAACAGCTGTTATAGCGTAAATATAAAACAAAATAGAGGTCAAACAGCCTGTGTCTATTGCTTAAGTCCACAGCAGTGTCAGCAGCAGGTGACTGGAGCGAGGTCCCACTGAGTCAATAATGTGAGGAAGTCAAGAAGATTATCCCAATCATTGTAGTTGTATACAGGATAAAAGTGAATCTAGAACAAACTATCTATAACTTACCTAAGGATTTAAACATTGGATTGGAGATTATTTTGCCAGTTTGTTGAAATTCCATTGAAATTCCATTCAGCGCTATAACAAAAACCCAAGCTCCTCCTACCCCCTCACTACCCCATGAGTCCTTCAGGTGAGTTTGGTAACTTTCATTCTATGTAATATTGTTAACCACCTGGCCCTGTATGTAATGTAAATGAAATAAGAATGTATAAGATGGGGAAGCAGAGGGGGGGGGGGGCATGTTCTCAAAGCCCAGGGATAGAAATGTGAGGCAAAAGAGCTGCAACTACGTATTTAAAATCATTAAGAGACTTACAGAATAGAGTGTACAATGAGTGTCACAAAGCTCCCAAAAACAATCCTCATCAATCTTTGCTCCAGAATCATCCTAGGCCCATTGAGCAGCCACAACAGTGTCAAGGTTGAGTCCCTCTATGCGCCTTCTCCCATTGCTCTCCTTGACACTCTGCAGAGTTGATGCATGAGCTTGAAAAACGGCCAGCGAGGAAAGCATGGTGCAAGGTTGCCGGCAGAGTAATAACATACATAGGCATACTTTCACAAAGGCGCTGCTCTGCCAAGGTGCAATTTCTCTCAGCTGCTCTCCTTCTGTCTCCTCTGCTCCAAACACATGTTGCATACATAGAAATCACCAGGTTCCTGTGTTGCCGCCACGTCAGCAGATCTGTGCAGCAGCCCTAGCGTGTTTCCATTGGCCGGTTATTCCTGTCTTCCTCGAGTGCACTGGGATATTTGGGAGCTTTTATGATGCTCACAGATGTTGATGATGCTCGTTGGAACCTCTGAGGATCATAGTTTCTTTACAAACACAGTAATTGTACAGAATTAACTTTTTGAGAAATAAAGCTAGGGCATGTAAACATTTAGAAATAATATGCACATCAGAACATCCATGGATTGTCCTAATCTGTGCGCATTCTTATGGCGTAAAGTAATACTCAACTGTCTCTGCCCCTTTTTCTGTCACCCCATTTGTCAAAGCACATTACACCGATAGATGGCAATTAACAAAGATGTAACATTTGAGAGTGATAAATGGGGCGAAAGGGGAAAGCCAGAAATGAGGCTAATTCCAAAAGTCAAATGCATCTTAGCAACACATGTGAACACCATCCAAATGTCTTAATAAAACAAGTACTCAGCTCTAATCAGCATCTACCTAATTGCCCTTAATATATTTTAAACATCAGTAAAGCACTTTGTGTTTACTCTACGCACGATGACATTTATAAAACATGACATTCAAATGGAAGTGTTTGCTAAGTGCAGGGTTACCTAGTACTGCAAACTCTGCTGCACTCCATTTGCAACATCCAATTTGAGCAAATATCAATTTAACTGTGTCAAACAAGGCGCACTTACAACAGCCCACAGAGATGCATATCAATGAATACTGCACGCCACAATTACAGCTGCCATGTGGGGTCGCTGACATGTAGATTATTACAGATAATGGCCCATGGTATTATGAAATGGGATAATCAAAGCATCATGCACCATCTATTTATAGCACGTACGCAAAACATTATTTTTTCATTCAGGGCCACTTTTGACCCATAGACCGAGCAGAGGGCCACCGACTGGTGTCACATGGTGTCACTTCATCAACAAGTATAACAGCCCTGATATTAAGTATATAATAGTACAATATTTTGAAATCTAAATTCCCAAAATCACTTGAGTCTAAAGTGGGCCAAATCAGCAGCAACACTGAGAGGAACGTGTGCTGAGTCGGCCACATTTGGCACATTTTAGATTAAGAAAACTTGAAAGAGGTTTACAATTTTACAATTCACACAACCCAACAACAATAAAATCATCTCATCTATATTGTGAATTACAAAAGGCTGTCTTATAGAGTCATAACTGTTTGTTATTTTTTTGTCTTGTATATCTGTATGTTTTAAATTGGACCTAGAGTCTGTAATAAAGTTTGAATTGTAAATTGTATAATTTAAAAAAAACATGACATACTGTAGAAATTGTTTCATTTAAATTATATGTTTTCATAGTATTTTTTACATGTTCAAAGGCAAATCAAAGGTCTCCCCAGAACCTTTTGCCCTTATTTTCAAATGCAGGGACCATGCTTTTCGACCATGAGGCCATTGACTCCTGGATGGTGTCCCTGATGGGAGACTTTACAACGCAGCAGGAGTGTGAGATCATAAGGAATAGCATGCATTTTTAAAGACCTCCTCATACATACAGAGCTGTAGGTACAACATGGAGCTCTATGATCTGGACTATTGGGCACTTCCCAAAAGGGAAAAGTGGCACACAAATCAAATAAAAATGTCACATCAGATTTTATATGACTTTCGTATGATGACTGTATGAAGTGGCACCTTATGCGCATCTTTCATACATAGCAAAACAATTTTGTTGTTATTATACAAATTGTATACAGTCTTGCAGTTTTACAATATATAATCAATATAACATCTGTATGTCATACATATGTGGATAATGTGTGTATTTTATTCTATTTATCATACCATAATAGAGTAATAAGTGTGTAATAGTGTAAAAATTGTGTAATAAGGGAGTAATAGCAGTTCTTTCACTTCATCCTTATATTGATGAGTCATCACATTATTTTTGGTACTTCTATATTGTGCAGTATTTGCAGTACTACAAGTAAGTTCCCTATCTTTTATACAGGAGTCAGGGGGGTGGCAGAGCTGCAATTTACATAACACCAGCCCCTCACTGATCCTCCTGGCAGTGGTGAGTCCACAGCACACACCAAAGCCTCGATCTTTCATGGGGGCTTCAGGCAAAGTGGGGTTAAGTGTCTTGCCCAAGGACACAACAACAGTTTGTGTCAGTGGAGAGGGTCTTATCAGGCGCTCGAACCCATGACGACTTTCAGGCCCCTTACATTTCACCATCTCATACTTTAGTTTCCATTGTTATACAGAATATAGGCCTCATGTGAAAATGTAACTCTAGTTTTTGACTTGTTATAGTTATAAAATGCAAAAAACCTTACACAATTCTTCTCATTTGTTTCTACATGCTTTTCCATAAACAATTTGACAAATAAAATATTACTATGATCTTTGGGTTGGATTTGACTGTCAAAGCCTCATCTATGATATTCAAATAAATCTCCATTATTTTATGCTTGCGTTTGGGTGACCTCGAACCGTATGACAGTTACAGTCAAGCAAACGCAGAAAATGAATAATAACCACAATCTAAACATTCACAGATTAAGAACATCATTCTCATCAATATGAATAATTATCATAAGAGATACAAATGACAGAGCATTTTTAAACAGAGGAAGAGAAGATTGATTGTTTTTGACACTAGGAACTACAAAAAAGATTGATTTGTGTGATGCAAATTGTAAAAGGATTGAAAAGGAATCACAAATTGTACAACATAACATTTGACTTTGAATCATGTTAGATGTCAGTAATTTCAGATCTAAGCCCCGCCTAGCTTCTGAGGTCTGACAACTGAAGGGAGATGTCACTAGACACATTTCTTACATTGTTTATTGCAGATTAATAAAACAAAAATAAAATAAAATAAAGCAATGGATAGTTCCTGTTATTTCAGGAAGCCAACAGAAAAGGACAGCCTTGATTATGCACAAGTACTATGTGGAAACTTGGCTACAGCTTTAATCCAGTTCTGTGGGGAGTTTGAGTCATCATGAAACCTGGGCTTTAAACCCTTCATCAAAATAAGCTTTGTGCCACCAGCAAACAGCCACAGTGCAGTCACCAGCAGGGCCCGCTCAGCCTAATGCGGGGCCCTACATGTCCTCAACCACTCTGCTACACTGACTCATCACCACTGTTTACACACTTTGGGATTTTTGAAAACGGCAGTGATTGGATCCCGTCATTTTAATATGAATTAGTGCAGTCAAGAGAAGGCAATTCATACTGGGTGAGAACCATTGATAAGTTTGTAATACAAGACTAAAACAGAAATACTTGTTATACAGTTTGATAGAACTTTGTACGGCCTTTAAAGATGCAGTCAGTGATTTTTTCCAAACGCATTTTTTTTAAATATTGTGGGATAACGTCCCTAACCCCTAAAAGTGGTCAAGTTATCATGTGTTTTCAAATAGTAATGGAATTAACCAGATGCCTATAATCTCCAGAAATTAATTTAAAAATATTTTGGAGCAGACCGATAAAAATGAACCAATGGGATTCGTTTACCCCCTTCACCCTCTTCCTGTTTTTCGCGAGTGCGTGCACCTGAGTTGGGATTTTCAAAACATGACTGAAAAAATGCTGTTTGCCTACCTGTAGACCCCTGCTAATTTGTGATGATGATCCCAGGCATTCACACGGGATAAGCAAATGTCTGCAATTTTCTCACATAACGGCCGCACGTGCGCGGGTCTCTCATGGATCTATAACAGGGCTCTCTCCGCTTCACACAGTTCATAAAGACTGGCGTCTGACCACAGCAGCCACAGGGACCATGAGGACAAACCTGGGACAAACTGTACACGTGGATTTTACTGCTCTACAGTTCTCTGGCCCGTACTGTAATGTTTAAACAATTTTGTTTGTACGGACTACCCATGAACGCCCCAAATATGTGCGAGCCGGTTGTTATGGTTTGGTGGAGAGGTGACGGAAGGGAGGGGTGTGATTTCCAGTTGGTGCTACGGCTAACCTAACAAAATTGCTTACTGCAAAGTAAGTATGTAAGTAATCTTTTATTTATATAGCGCCTTTCACAGACCAGCATCAAAATTACAGACACAGGGAGAACATGCAAACTCCACTCAGAAAGGCCCTGTTTCGACCAGGATGTGAACCCAGGATCTTCTTACTGAGCAGCGAAAGTGCTATCCACTCGGCCAAAGAACCGATTCTTCAAAGAGAGATTGTTTTCTTTCTTACAATAAAATGCCTGATATGTGATTCCAAAATAGCATTCGTGAAAAGAATAGTGGAGATTCTAATATTATTCCAAAACGACTCCAATAAAAATTACCCTTAAGGTAATAAGGAAAAAGGTTTGGGGCAAAGCATGTTGGTCAACGAGGGTGAATGTTCCCTTCTCACATGTGGGCGGAAAGTGGGCCAGAATCGGGTTTTCATACGGGGTCCAAATTTAGTACGAGGAATGACAGAATCCGCTGGGGTCATGGCGTTGAGACATATTTGCTTTGCTGCACCCAATTAGGCTAAAAAGCACAGACAGCGTTCAGAGTCTGGAGCTGATGTATTCAAGCGGGCCACATTCCTGCCCTCTTACTGTCAAGAAAGGAAGGAAGGAAAGTCAAATAAATTGCCGTACCCCTGTCTTAGCCATACGCACTTCCTGGTCTGCCGTGTGCATGATAGCTTCTGATGTTCCTATTCATGGCTTAATCATTAGCTTGGTATGCGCCTTGTGCACTTGCAATGCTTGGGCCTTGATCACCCATGCACACACGCACACAAATACATGTACTCGCACACGCTTTGACAGGGATGGGGGATTTAGTGTGTGGAGCTAACGTCGGTGCATATTTCACCACAGGCTACATGGGCGACGCTGTTTAGTTGCGTGGTATTAGATAGCGGGATTCTGTCTCGTGTCACTGATATATAACGTGAACGAAGGGTGGCCTTAAAGATCGCTCATATGCAAAGAGGGCGTGAAGCAAGAGCAAGAAGAATGAGGCTGTGTTATTGCAGCTAAAACACAGACTATTTAACCATTTTTTTGTTTTTGCTTATTTATGATTGTGTTCTATAATTTAAAGAGTTCATGGTACTAAACAGGAATGTAATAGTATTTAAATTGGCTGCATAGTGCTGGATTTTTGGAAACCTGGTATAGTCTAATATGAGCAGGACATCGACAATTGGGCATGTTTTTCCTGAATTTCACTTCAATAATAAGTTTTACTTCAATATTAAGTTTAAAGTATCCAAAATACAATAATGACTAAACGAATGTCGAAGATGATCACAATATAGCAGACAAAAGCACAATATGTCTTCTTTAAACGTGGGGGACCTGGGTTTTTAGACCTTTGCACATGACTTTAGTATTCACATGCATGAATGTTTGGCCATAGCTCACAAATCACTAATTTTGTCATGGTCTATGTTCATACATGGAGTTGCTTCTTCAAATTGTTCAGCCTTA
>JAPMNZ010845605.1:0-12563 GCA_029875035.1 Pomatoschistus microps | reverse complement strand
GTATTTTAAATGTGTGAAGCGCTTTGTGACCCTGGTCTGTGAAAGGCGCTATACAAATAAACTTTACTTACTTACTTACTTACTTACTTCCTGATAGTAGCGTGCATATTAGCCTAAAACAATTCAATGTCTGTTCTTAAATGAGGGAACGATGTTGGAGCACGGTTCAAATCGCTGGAAGATGATCGGATTCATACATGTTTCCTTTTAATAAGTTACTTGATGCAGGCGGGCAGTTACTTTTCTCCATAAAACAGAGGCATTTGTTTGAAAGGAGCCAGTGCAAATTTGAAGCAGGCCGGTTGTGAATGATGTCAGATGTTACAGTGTCCAGATATCATGAAGAAGATCGACTGCCCTGAGGCGCTGGTGAAAGTTTTATCGCGAGTCTGCGCTCTGCTGCGGCCTTTTTATTGATCCTTCTGTTGGATGCCCTTTGTTCTCTGGGAAGAATAGACTTATGTTACTACAGCCAACAAAAGATTCTCAACTGGTGTAAGAACTTAGTCCTGCCCATATCTGTGAACCGTCTGAATGCAGGCCATGGAGCAGAGCGGTGATGGTTTATGTTTGTGTTACTGTGTTGTGTTTTAGTTTCAGTCTTATGTAGCAGGTGAGTCAAAGACAAATATCCTCCGGGACATAATAAATTAATCTTGAATCTTGATCTGTATCGGCGAATTTGACGGTTTTGTAAAGTCCTCCGAGAAAACGACTGTTGTGATTCAGGGCTATACAAGAATACATTGAATTGAATTGAATTGAATTGTTGTTGTTCCAGATGCGCTCTGACGGCCGGATCCTCAAAACCGAGCAGGGTCTCCTCCTCCGTTCCCTGCAGCTCTCTGACTCCGGCCTCTACCAGTGCACCGCCACGGAGAAAAACTTCAAGCACACCCTGGTCAAGCTCCAGCTGGTGGTGCTGTCGGGCCGCGCCGTCAACAACGCCTTAGTGGAGGGCGCGGGCGGACTGATGCCCTCCTCTCTGCACTCCAGCACCCAGTGGACACCCAGTGCGGGCCAGTACAAAGACCTACTGACCATCTTGAGCCAACCCGAGATGAGCCTGATCAACCAGTACTGTCAGGACTACTGGCAGTACGGAGACCCCATGATGGGCGCGCTCAAGGCCAAGGACTTAAAGGAGCTGAAGGAGCAGAAGAAACCGCGAAACCGTCGACATCACGGCGACCACAAACACGACGCGGAGCAAGCCGAGACATGAGAAGCCTTTTTAGGACCTTACTGTACACTTCCTTTGCCCCTTACCCTCCGGAAGAGACTCGTAGCAAGATAAAAAATACAAAAGATCAAAGCCGACGGATGCTACCCTAACACACTCGAGATATATGATAAGCAGTATTTATTGTAGGTTGTATATAATAGCGTCTGTGGATTATGAAACATGCTCTTTGTGTATAGGTACTTTCTGGCGGGCAATTATTAATGTTATTATTGTTGTTAGTTATTTTCTCGTTGTTGCTGTTACTTTTTTGTCGACGTGATTGCGTCTCGGCACCGGTGTAGTTTCCTGCCTGCGTTTGGACCTTTTGGATGCAATGGGACCCAGTGATGCGGTGATGTTCAATTACTTGGACACGGACTTAAAGCGGCAAATACGATTGGATTTTTCCAGGAGGAGCAAGAGATTTATACATGAAACAGACTGCGTTCAGCTTGCAATATCAATGAGATGTTTTTGTGTTCTGAGGAACTGGGATCTGCCGGGATGAAAAATGACTTAAAGGGTCGGTGTGTAAATTTATATTTTTACTTTTGTACTTCAGTGATGGCCCAAAAATGCTCTTATTTCCGTTTTTTTTTTATTTTCGTACAAATTTCTCAGAAGCATGATCTGAGAAAATTTATAATGATATGATAAATATGGACAAAATCAAAGTATGTATGAAAAGATCTGGTTCAAAATGTAGCAACAATTCACTCAAGAGACAAAAAACCACTAATCGAATGTTAACAGGTCTGGCTAGTTCGTATCAATCATTATAATTGGATTGATAAAAGTACTCAAAATGGTAAAGTTCAACAGTAAATGTCAGTTTCTTTTCAAAAGTGTGTGAGAGATTGTTTTGAATGTAAGCACCGCTCATCCTCACCCACCCAGCGTTCTTATTGGACGAGATGAATTAAAATCCTTGATTGACTCGCAAGCTCTCTTCCCATTGGTTTAACTTTTCTCCAGACAATATGACTAGCAGTGGTTATGCAAAGTGGAGGGTCTCGTGTCTGACATCACATTTGAAAAGAAGTACACACTTGTAAGAAAGAGCCCTGTCACTGTTGAAGGCTCAGGCTGAGAGCTGATTGGCTGAGACAGGGTCTCTTTGTCACTCTGTACCTGTGATAGAACCAAACTGTTTTGATAGCAAGGGACTTGTCAAATGCCTTTTATTACATTGTTCCATTTTCTGTGGTTTCAAAATTAGGTACCCCAGCTTTAACATTAGAGAACAGGGCGAGGTGGTAAAAAAATGTGCATTCTTTTCTTATATGAAAAAACACAGACGAAAAGTGATCGCATCAAAACTGTTTGTCTGATATTCAGTGGCAGCTCAATGTGCAGGTGAAATATGTTCAGTTAGAATATCGTTCAAAAGTCCATTTTGAACAATAAAAAGTCCATTACTTCTGCAATTCAACTTACAATGTGAAACTACTGTATATAATAAACTCATTACACTTTTATTTTCATTAAGCTTTTATTTGTTACTGTTGATAAATACGGCTCACAGCTTGTAAAAAACAATGAAAATGGACTGCCTCCGATCATCCTGTAATGATGAACGATGATGATGATTTAAAATAAAACATAATAATGACTTATGTCACTTTGCATAGAATGAGTTCACATCATAAAAGTTGAATTACAGAAATAAAATAACCTTTGAACAATATTCTCATCTGTATACTTTGCCCGCTCTGTTAGCAAAAAGCCAAAATAATCTGGGGCGTATTTGGCCATGAGAAACTCAAGACTTCCGATCCCAAACCTGTTGCAGCGTGTGTGTACGTTTTGCATGTAGGGCATTATTTTTCACTTCGATAACGGCACAGACTTTGGTGTTTCCGGAACAAGCACAAGGCGCCGCCGCTGATGGTGGTGACAGCGGTGCTCAGATTGGGACGTTTTACAGAGAGCACAAAAGACATATTCCTGCTGCGTTTAATTCCAATGTGAAAAAAATGTAAACGACAAGCATTGTAAAAATAAATGTGGGGACTCCAGCTTAGGTTTGTGCATGAAAACGTGCTGTGATCCTGTTTTTGTGTAGAGTGAGCCGGGACCGCCCCACGCTCGCCCCTCTGTACATACAGCCAACGGGACGTGTCTTTTCTAAGGTGTGTGTCGCGTGTCTTTGTCCGTGTGCAACGTGGAGCATTTGTGGCACATAATGTTGGAAAGAAAATAAAGTATTGTCTATGGACCATGGATGCGGTGGTCATGTGATTGATGTCATGTGGGTTTGGTGCACAGCAGATCAGAGGAAAAGGTTTTGGAGGATCTGGTTCAATGTATCTGCAGTGTGTTAATGATGTGAACCAGTGGTCTCAAACATGCAGCCCGCGCACCACATGTTTGAGTCCTGCAAAGGTATTCTGTGGCCCCCAAGTGAACATCAAGCTAATGTTATCAAGAAAATAACCATGTCATATATTTGACCAAAAACATATTGAAACCTGAATGCAATAAGCAATAATTAAACCTAAACATTGTTAAACCCAGTCTACAATACAGAGTCTCATTGCTTTTATTCAGTTTTGTTTCAATCCCAGCATCTGGTCAAGGTTATATATTTGTCACAGATTCACAGATACAAACGATCTATAGAACTATCCACTAACATTTTATTCTTGATGTTCATGTTTCTGTCTTGGTTTGAGCCCAAATGTTTACTTTCTTGCCGTTAATGTTGAAGAATGAGAAGATGAAATGTATCCTTTTATCATATTCATCCAGGAGCTCAACTGCGTGTGCAAAGTACAATAATGTGTGCAATTATTCTAGTCATCTCTGCTCCTCCATAGATCCGTTTGCTCCAATGTTCATATATTTCACAAACACATACTCACAGACTCGACCTCACGCGGCCTCCAGGTAAAGTGAGTTTGAGAGCCCTGATGTGAGCTGAGTTTGGGTCAAAAAGTCGGGACCTTTTCCTGAACAAAACTTCAAATTAGAATTATTCTTTTACAAATGCAAAAGAGACGATGTCACAGTTTTTGTGCGCACTCACACTCATCACAGCAGTCCTTATGACGTCACTGTTTCAAAATAAATTGAACGTTTTTGTTTGGATCCACTCTTTATCACATCAATTTGACTTTTCTTCAGTATTTGCAGAGTGCAAAACAAACACCTGCAGCCAGAGGTAGAAGGAGCTCAGATGAGACCGCAGCTCATTAGGCAAGAATGCATCGCTCAGTACTCTGCAAATTATTGTGGATCTATAACCACTTATGCACAAAACATCAATACACATTTTTGTTTCTTGCTGAGCCATAAAAGAATTAATTGCTTTCAGTTAAACAAAAGCAACATAATAAACACCGCCCATGGGCTCATTTGTATTGATTCAGGCAAATACTGCACTTGGATCTGCAGGAGACAGAGGCCACAGAAAGACATCGACTTCAAATGTTCGAGGACGTTACGTGTGCAGTGGACTTCGAAGGACTTTTCATTCTTCATAATCTCACTAATCCATCATTTGACTTGAGGAAACAGGTGTGAAAGAAAAGCATAGGTGCATAGCATAAATGTAGGTAATCGATGTTTGAATCAAGAGTTTTTCATCTAACTGACTGAATTTTGACTTTCTTGAAGTCAAAAGTGTTATGAGTGTGATGTCATAACACTGACATCATACTGTTACAGGACACGTGCAGCTTTCACTCACCTCAGAGTCTCTGAGATACCTATTCTTCCTACTTCTCCTTCTGTTATGTGTCATGTACAATATTATGTCATGTACAAATCATATTCGAGCTTTTCTGAACAAAGATCAACAGAGTATACTATTTGCAAAACACCAGCAGATGGATTGCATCAGTAATCAGTGCTGCTCGTGTCACAGGAAGATTCTGGTCAGAAAAATTGATTGTAAATGTAATGACTTTACAATTATTGAGTGCAAGTAAAGTCTGAAGTTCCACTGGTCACAGACTGAGGTCAGTGGAGTCTGTTGGCCCTGAGCTGCTTTGATGAGCATCATGTATAAAAGCTCAGCTTCTATAAGGATTATGTTATTATAAGGAGTTAAGTCAGGCCTCCAGACGTCTCCAGACTCCAGCTGCTCTGAAGTGTTGTCTGTTTTACAGCAGAGTGGAGACAAGGACAAACACTGCACTGTGCACCACACCCTCTGCTCCAAACGCCCTGTCCATGTTTTCATGTGCAAGCTGCAATAATAGCACAAGTGACTGAGAAAGAACTAATGACAGAGGGCTGCTGCCATCTGGTGGGCAGCGACCCTATAACTATATCTATCTATCTAGATTCTAGATAGATGGATATTTTATTGATCCCCCGTAGGAGAAATCCAGGTATCCAGCAGCAGAAGACTCCAGGTTTGTTGTACAGTCTGACAACCCTGACAGCGCAGTGATAGGAGCCTGTTGCTTCGATTACTCCTCTGAGCGGCCATAGGGTCATGCTGAGGGTGTCTGGAGTTACCCAGGATGCCCTGCATTAGAGCCCTCATCCTTTCAAGGTGGTTTGGTTTACTGTAGTTTATTGATTGGATCCCTGTTAGCTCAGATTAAAAGTCCTCTTCTTGGGCTCCTATATTAGAATCAAATAATCACATATCAAAATGACAACCATTGAACATAGTAGAGTGTGGAGCATTTACATTCATCTTAAATAGTCAACAAGGAACAATTCAAAAAGTAGGTTTCATATATTTCGTTTACAGGTAGAAAGTTTCAATAAAAGATGATGGCAATGCAATCCACCCTTCCACTGGATGCACACCAGCAGAGGGCAGCCACACTCTGCTCTGTCACCTCCAAACCTCATCATGGAGACCCACACTGACCTGTGAGAACAGTCACATCTTAGTGATTGTTCTGGATCATTTATTTACGGTGCGTTCACACTTGTTGCTCTGGTAGTTGGACCTATTCTGGCTCAACTACAGTTAGAATGAAAGTAACAGTAGAACAAACAAAATATATCTATGCATATATATCTATATATATCTATCTCCTTATCTACAGTACGTATCCTTATCCATAGCAATAAGATGCTTGAGTTATTGATGTAAAGTATATCCTTGGAGGAAGCAAAAGATCCTGGTCTTATTGCAGTCTTTTACATAGAGAAACACTCATCATTCAAAAGTTCATTCATTTTTGTTATTTAACAATGTGACACCAATACATGACATATAGTCATTAGATGCAAAGCTAATTATGTCATTATGTTTATGTCATGGGATGGATGGTTGGATAATTAGACATGACAATTCAAGTAATTGGAGACTAGGAGAATGATCCTCAAATAGTTTGTCTTCATGTTCTAGTCATCTAGTCAAAGGGAACCTGCCCATAACTGAGCGGACAGAAGCAATTCTTGAAAGCTGTGTTGAAATGGAAAATGTCCAAACGTTTTTCCAAATCATTTTTTCATAGTGATGAAATAAAAATTATAATATCATATTATTCAGTCCGTTCCACTGGCCAACATCACATATTTTATATACGTTTTTGAATATTTTCAACACTTCTAGACACTTGTATGTCAATAATTATACCACATGTACTGACAAAGAAGATGTGGACCTTTGTGAGGGTTTGTTTCGTGTGGATTGGCCCAGGACCCAGAGGAATTAGCTTTAGAACTCTGACTTATCTGGTCTTCAAGTGAAAAAACCCCAAAACAATCTCCCCTGAAATCCATAAACAGTCATTCTGAAATGAAAAAAAAAAAACTGTGAAAAGATCAGGTCTTGAAACAAAAACGTTGTTTGAATTCAGTTTTATTACCATTAAAGTCAATAACGTTGTCAACAGCTGACAGACGCTGGACGAGCGTTGGAAACGTAAATCTATTCAGCGCTGTTGGAATGGAGAAGCTTTCTTACGTTTATCAAAGTCAATGCTCTACTGTACATGAGCCTCAGGACATGGACTTTCACATCCTACAAAAGAAACACGACAACAGAGCGGACATGAGTGGCCTCTAAGTGCATGTGCTATTGTTACAAATGACATCTGTGCACAGTGAGTGGATATTATTTATTATTTGTGTCCAACTGCAGAGTAATATCTTACAGTAGTGCTGTTGGTGTCAGACAGTGACGTGGGCTCAGCTCTGACATGTGCTGAGGGCTTCTCACGGATAAAGACGACCACACGGATCACAGTTACTCCAGCCACTCACTATTGCTGAATCTATAAAACCTCCAACTACGAGCAGAGGTGGCAAATGTACTAGTCTTTGTCAAAGTCACAGTTAAATGAAGGAAAATTCATATTTAAATCTGGGGTACCTATAACTACACAATTAAACTTCTTAATTTCTTCTATCACTTTATGTGTTTTCACATCATGTGTGTTTGGCTTCTGTCAGACGGAAAAGTAAAAAATAGAGGACCTCCGCCGAAAGCGTCAAATAGTAGTCTGACCTTACCATCCATAAACTCTGGTCAATGATTATTTACAAATGAAATGAATACGATGGTGTGGTAAGACCAGGAAAACCAAATAGTGCCTCATGAGGCTCTTTCTTAAACATATCCCAAAGAAAACATGTTTTCTAAGAGGAAGTTGAGGTGTTGATGATGTTGTGGTCTGATTTGTGAACAACATTTCACTTTTACATGACATTCTGTTGGGACGAAACAGAACACGTACCCCAGCTTTAAGTAAGAGTTATACTACAGGCTTAAATAGATTAAGTTAAAATTATTTGTTGTATGACAAATATGTATACATATACATGTATTTTATGTACGAATGTATCTATCTATGTATTATCTCCAAAAATATCATTTCCATCTCTTGTCTCTGGTTGCAAAGTAACTAGTCATTTTGAAATGTTGAAAGTACATTTTAAAGAAATTATAATTGGGTTAAAAAGCATGGAGTACAAACAGTACTGATACCTGGAAAGAATACACACGTGTAGTGCTTGAGTATAAATACTTAGTTACTTGCCACCTCTGACAGTGAATGACAGTATATGTGGTCGTGAACTGTCATTCATAATAACAACATACTTCTCATTATATTCGATCATAAAAAGAAGTTACACTTGCTTGCGTCGGGAAATTGTATATTTGTCCCAGAAGTTCCCATTATCAGCATGAATGGATCTAAACACAACTTCATGACTGAAGACAGAACAATGTTGCAACAAAAACATAATAAAAACCATACATTTAATTTTTATAATATGTCTCCTTTAAGGGAAGCTATGGCTTATGGTGAGAGTGAGGAAGAGAATACTGCCTGTTTCAGATGCAGCACTGGCTGGAATCATATGTACAATAGAGATTTTAATTGTTCTCAAATAATCTTTTACAATAGTTTTGTTATTCGTGAAAATGCAGGGTTCAAATGCAAAACATAAAAAAAGCCATAACGTTCAAAATAAATAGATCCATTTATCAAAACAACTATTTATATTTTTGCTCACCAAGAGTTTAAACAAACAGACCAGTGTGTGGTTTTGTTTCTGTAACGCTCCTGCAGATGGCGCTCTTCGTCCTTCCAAAGAATGAAGAACAATAATGTTCCATAATCATCGGCCATAGGAGTAGACTGACGAGAGCTGAAGGCCAAAGAGAGGAAACAGGGAATCTGGAACTAAATACGTGGGTAACAACGATCTAACAACCAAAGAGCCAATCAGGGGCGGCGCTGGTCTGTTCTTGTGTCATTCACGAGCCCAAACCTAATTCAGGAATTAAAGGCACCTGTCAGTTGTTAGGGGTAATATCTGATTTACAAAGATATAATCGAAACATAAACATTACAGAACGTTGAACCACAGACTTTTTTTGCCCAAAAATTGTCAGTGTGACACAAAGGATACAGAGAAAGTGTATTAAAGTGAAAGTGAATGGAGCCAAAGTGAGTTGGGGCAACCAAGAACCTTCTGAAGAAAGACACAGAAGGTCCAATGTACAGGACGAACACCACACTGGTCTGTTCAGAGTAACATTATTCCCCATTACAGTGAAATGTACTTTCATACATTTTTTTGTGTGGGAGAGAATCCATAGAGGTGGACCTTGTTACTGTAAATGTAACTGTTACTTCATCATTGAGTCAATACTTATCTTAATGTGTCATTAGTTTGCATAAAGTCTAACTTTGATATACTGAGGTAAACACAAGACAGGGTCTACAAAATAAACTGCATGTTGCTGTTAACATTTCCCTCATGAACAGAATGAAAGCAGCTTCTAGAACTCTATAAGCAGTGGGACCATGAGCACCCAGTCCCAGTGTAAATGTGGAACACAGCACAGGGTCGGGTCAGTGCAGAGACAGACGGAGGAGGAGCCACAGCGCCCCCATGAGGTGATGAGGAGAAGCAGAGTCTGTGTGTCCATGCCAGCAGATACTGTACAGTGGGAGTAGCGGCTCTAGCCCTGCTCGCCCTCGCTCTGAGCGCCTGTGTCGCCATTACAGCGAGGCTCTGCTGGGACGTCCTGCAGAGGAAGCTGGGGCTGTGAGGGGCTGGCCTCCACAGAGGGTCCTTCTGTGGAGCTGGGCGGAGCTGCAGGGCTGTCCGCACAGGCTTGGGGGTCTGCGGTCGGCTCCACTGAGGCCCCCGCTGCAGGGAGGGCCTTAGACTCGCTGTCAGGGGTCCTCAGCCGCTTCATGATGGTGGTGACCCGCACGGCTTTCTGAGGACCACACAAGTATACAGGGTGACTGACATATCCATCAGTCCAATATAACTATGACGTTACATGAACCTATTCACTTTATTTACATGGCACACTCCATAAACCAACATTGCTCCACAGGAAAGATAAACACCATAGTAACAAAAATAAAAATCATCATCATCATCATCCAAATCTGCCAGCTATGGGTCAAATCAAATAAAATCTACTAAAATCACAATTACAGTATGAATAGAAAATAAAAACAGTAAAATTAACGAAAAAAAAACCCCAATAAAATAGAAGAATATTTAACAAAATAGATAAATAATAGTGTTGAACTCATGTTGAAAGCCAGGAAATAATAATAATTGTTTTCTTGTGAAACATTATGAAATTGTTAGATTCATCCCCCTTTAAAAAGTCCCATATTACACTTTTTGACTTGTCTATGCTTTAAACATCATTACAGTTATTTGGCCTTCATACACATCATATTTTTCATGAATTCCTTCAAGCCTTAGTTAGAGAGCGATCTTTCACTTTAATTGTGGAGAGGCTGCAAAACTTTGGTTCAGTTTGTGACGTGGCGCTGAGCTGCAAAGGCCTACATCACCGCGGCTAGAGAGAGGCAGGCTCACAGGCAGAGGAGCAGACATCCACCAGTTTTGAGTTTTGAATGAGTATATGGTGTATCATCCCAATCATTATCACAGATTTTTTACCTTCCACTTAGCTCGAGCAAAGTTCTTCTCTATTTGCGCACACACATGTTCCTTGATGTTCTTATCTGAGGCCGCTCCACCGGAGATCCTGAGGAAGACACAACATGAGGCCAGTTTTGTCTATGTCTGTGGATCAGTCATGACAGACAAGCTTTACACAGTGAGGACATGTTTGTGAGAGAACAAAGCTGTAACATGGATGAAAGCTCCAAAAAGACGATCTAATTGAATGAAAGCCACTTCCTACCACTCATGGTTTATGGCCTCCTGCGCAGTCAGCCTCTGGTCCTGGTCCACCTCCATGAGACGGGTCACTAAACTTTTAGCTGTGGACAAAGAGCAGTGGAAAGTTATTTTTTAGCAGGACCTATGCCTAACAATAATACTAATGTATAAAACGTACCTGAATCCGAAATTTCATCCCAGTATGGAGAATCAAACTCGTAGTCTCCAGCTAGGATCTTTCTGAAGAGGTTTTTGTCATGGTTTTCATAGTCATCGTCTTCAGCCTCCTCGTAGAAAGGAGGATTGCCTGATAGTCTGGTGAGAACATGGGGAAGGAAGATTATTTAGCAGGGAATAGTTAAAATAACGGTTGTAGTGCAGCCCAAAATATTGATGATCCTATCAGTTAAAGCCTTCCTTATCTTGTGAGCTTGAAATTTCACACTTTAGGTCTGTCCTGGCCTCCTGTACGGAGACCCCGCTCCCATGTGTGGAGTGAGAGACAAATGCTCACAACTATTGTAAAAGCGCTTTGTGACTCTGGTCTGTGAAAGGCGCTAGATAAATGAAGATTTACTTACTTACTTACTTACACACGCAGGCAGAACTGTCAGGCTTAATGTTTGTTTTCAATTACTTGTGTAATTTTATTTGTATTTTCTAATGTGTTTATACATTTTAATGTTTATGATTTATGCTTGATTGATTGATTGATTGATAATCTCCAAATATGGCCAAGGGACACTGTAAAGCACAACCCAGTGATACTCAGTCATCAAAGTCCTCCATTAATGAATAATACATAATAAAACTTACAGTATGTACATGATGACACCAGTGGCCCAGCAGTCCACCGGGCGGCCGTAGCGCTGTCTGCCCACCACTTCAGGAGCTGCACACATGATAATAGTGATAATAGTGCATGTTTCGTTGGGTTTGTTTACATTAAAGATGCGTATAGTGCAGTGTGTGTGTGTTACCCAGGTATTCTGGTGTTCCACAGGGCTCCTTGATAAGGCCGTTCTCTAGTTTGGCCAGGTGGAAGTCGCTGATCACTATTTTTGAGTTTTTCAGCCGGTTGAAGTACACCAAGTTTTCCAACTACAGAAAAACAAAAACATAATTTTTTAGTATTAATTATGAACACAGAAAAATAGATCGATTCGAAAATTAGACAATATTTATAATCCGGGCTACCTATTTTATTTTCTCCATCAATAGTGCGTTTCGTTTGTTACTTTTACAATACTTTATCTTGTTCGACTTTTTTTCTGCATTGTAAGAAAAAGTGTTTGTAATTTTCTTGGACCCGTATGTGGCTGGTGATAAAAAAAATAAGATACAAAAACAATAATGTGTATAAAGAAGATGAATAGTAAAGTAATATGAATCTTATGTTTCTGTAATGCAAAACTGTTATAATTAATTATTTGTTTGAATTAGTCTTTATGTTCTTTGGTTGTGTTGTTGTTGTCTTTGGTTGTGTTGTTGTTGTGTGTGGTTGTGTTGTTGTTGTACCTTGAGGTTTCTGTGGACGATGTGCAGTGAGTGCAGGTAGGCCACAGCCTCCAGAACCTGGCGGACCACGTTGCTGGTGTCCTTCTCAGAGTAGTAGCCCTGGTCCAGGATCCAGTCGAACACCTCTCTGCCTGTGGCTCTGCACGATACACACACACACACACACACACACACACACACACACACACACACACACACACACACACACACACACACACACACACACACACACACA
>JAPMNZ010845382.1:0-10805 GCA_029875035.1 Pomatoschistus microps | reverse complement strand
ACATTAAGAACATGTAGTGGGATTCCTGTATTATGACCAAAAGTATAACTGTGTAGTATAGAGAGGTGGTTCCTGAAGTGAGGAACTCGAGAAGCAATTGAATCTTAATTCAATCTTAGAATATCTGTAAACTATATATATCCCTACAGTTTTACCAGGAAATGACTGATTGCTTTTCTCTGCAGCCCACCAGTGAGACGCCAGTGGGGCCGTCGAGACAGACCTGTACTGCACACTTCCCTGGTTCATGATGAGAACCTGCACCATTTGCTTTTCTCTCAGCATCACCACCAACAAGTTCCTTTAGATGAGTCCCGACAATATAGCCATACCAGCACATCGCCACGCATGCTTCACCCTGCGGCCCACCTGCCCCAGCAGAGCCCCATCATGGTGGATCTACACGAACAGGTGATGCACATTCTACGTCAGTGTATCCTTGCTATCCTTGCACTGACCAAATTACTTATAATGCACTATTGTCTTGCTCACATACAAGCACAAGCACCCCTTGGCAGAGTTCATACTAATGCACTTGTAATTGCACTTACTTGGACTGAATATGAAGGCAGAATGAATTAGTCATTTGTTAATGTGTTGTCTTTCTGTTTGTAGATGCACCAGGGGTCCGTTCCAATATCATACACTGTTACCACGGTGACAACCCATGGCTTCCCCATCCACGCTGGGCAGCCCCTTCCCGGGTGCAGCACTCAGCAGCTGCCAGCATGCTCGGTAATGTTCCGCGGACAGCTCTCTCTGCTCTGCTGCCTTCCTCCTCCTGTGAGTTTGAAAAGGAAGAGCCCAAATGTCAGTGGCATCCATGTCGCGCACCATCCCGCCATGCAATCTGTCACTGTTCACAGTAGTGAGCTTTTATTGTGCAACATTATGATAGTGCAGTGAAACTTGAACTGCACTCACATATTGTAGTGCAGGAAAAAAAATAACAGGCTTGTGTTGTGGCTTTGTTGTCCGTGTTGTGGTTTATGTAACACATTGCTCTTCACCAGAATTGAATCATTCAGTGCCATGTTGTAATTAATAACGCATTTCCATAAAGTTCCATGCCTCACAGTTTAGCACAATTTTACATGACTCAAATTAATTGTCACTTTTTTAGACAGTTTATCGTAATTTAGAATTACATCTAGATAGTGTCCTCAGATTTACGGGTCGACATGTACAAATCATAATTGGCCTGAATAAGCGTTTAAAGTTGGTTTTTTTATGTTTAAGAATATAGCACAATATGTAAATGGAGAGCAAACTTTCTCTCATTTGGGTTTCCAGATGATGAAATTCAGCATTTTTGTTTTTGTTTTAAATGACAAAATCAAAACGGAAAGATGGCACCATGCAAAGTGAAAGCGGTTACAAACATAATTTGTTGTAAGCGATAAATGCAACAGAACAAACTAGAAACGGCACCTTTTGAAACATACCCAGACCACTTGGTGTGAAAACGCTATCTGCTTCTCTGTGGTAGTTTGGACAATTGTGTGACTTGAACGTTCTTTTTGTGTGTGCCCTCTCTTTCAGCTCATTCAGGCGTGCACCATGCAGCACATGCCAGTGTCTTATCAAGCCTTTCCGCCCCTGATCTCCAGTGAACATTTTGTATTGCACCCGACGCCCTCTGTCCCTCCCCACCAGCCACCGCACCTTACTCCTCTGAGCCAGTTCGTCCCTTTACAGCCTCAGCACCCACGCATGGTGAGTGGTCTGCTGATTTCAAGTGCAATTTGAATTAAAGAATAAAACTGGCACATTCATCCACTACAGCAAGAAAATCATCAGTTACTTCACTTTACTATCTTGCCAATAAACAAAAACATGTTCTAGTTTAATTGCACATACTTTGATATCAGACTTTTTCAGCATAATAATGCTCTGTCACAGTGAAATATGAATTTACAATGCACAGACTGACTGTTGTGTGTGTTTTATACTGCTTTAGCCTCTGCAGAGGGTGGACAATGAAGTGGACCTAAGAGGGGACCAGCACCCACTTGGGACCTTCTCGTACCCTCCGTCCCACCACCCACCAGCGCTGCCTCCGTCTTTACCCCTACAATATCTTCCTCAAGAGCCTCTGCATCAGGAGCTTCCCTTTGGAGTGGTGAGAGAAACTATTTTAGTGCGACCTACATAATCGCATGACACACTTGTAGGCTCACAGTCAGCTCGCCACACACTCAAAAGGCCCTAGATATTTTTCGATGCAGTTTTCTATACAGTCCTGATCACAATTTTGGACCTCTTAATAACGACAAAACGTATTTTGCATGATTCAATAAAGTTCCCAAGAAACGTTTCAAACATGAATAAGTAGTGAGTCGGCATGTTTGATGCAAGCAAAAGTAGTGAAAACGACAGCACACAGACATTTAGATGTATTAAATAAGTAAACAAGATGATATTGTTTTCCTTCCATTGTCCTGGGGGAATTGTGAAATGTTGCATTGTTGAAAACCCCAGTTAAAACACGAGCCAAAGGCCCGTTAAGATGGAGATGCTGCGACGCAATTGGCAAAAACAACCAAGCTCCTTATTCGTGGTACACAGCGCTTACACGTCGACGGGAGACCATGTAGTTTTAGCGCCCGGCCTGCAGAGGGCAGTGGAACTTTACAACATGACACTCACAACCCCCACCAGTATAATCCGTTCCTCAACAATATCCTCCTCAGGCCATCGCAAAGACGTGAAAGAATGCACCAAAATCATTCTGCAACTAGAGATTTGCGTGGTTTTGTTTGGACGGACGAAAGAGTAGAATTCTCCGTGTACCACTCGAGACACATGTAGCATTAGTTCATCCTCCGCTATTGTTGTTTACGTTTGTTCTTGGCTTCTGCGCATGTCCAAATGTACGTGCAGGGAAGTGGTGAGAGAATCCACACCTTTTTCTTCACGTGTCTGTGAAACATCCCACCGCGCAGCATATCTGTTCTGTTTCACTCTGCAGCCTGTTTCTCAACATTTGCGTTTTCACCCCTCTGAAACGCCGTCTCAAAGCCGTTGATGCCCGTTTGATGCCCCAGTTTGTCTTGACGCTCCATTGTTCCCTTGAAGGAACAATGGAAAAAGCAGCCATTAAGATCATTATGTCGTCCCCTCCAGATGCATCTCAGGGCAGCATTTGATTGTTGCCAGTAACCATTGGAAACTATTAGGACCAACAAGTGTACGCTTTTCTCGTAACAGAATAAAACTTTCTTCCACCTCTCAATGTTGCAAGTTTAGTTCTCTTTTGCAAAATCCAATGGTCAGTTCAGTGGCATTCATAGAGGCATGTGTTAAAGGCATGTGGAGTTAAACATTTGATCGTCTCATTTTGATTGTTGTTTTCATTGCAACTAAATATGAATGTTTTGGTATTTTTCAAGTGGTCCAAATTCTTAGCCGTATGTTAAAAAAGTTTTCTGTTTCTCTTGCAGCCATACCCCCACATGCTGCCACGACGACAACGATACCGACCACAGCAGCCCTTGCCCCCTCCGCCGCCTCCTCCCTCCTACTACCCTGGATTCCTCCCCTACTTCCTGTGAGTAAACTCAGGACACATGTTTTATAAATGGCGTAATAACACCTCCTTGCTAAACGTTGACCCTTGTGTGTGTCCAGGTCAATGCTTCCGGTGCCTCCCACGGCAGTAGGCCCTGCCATCAGCCTCGACCTGGATGTGGACGATGTGGAGATGGAGAACTATGAGGTATCTATGGCTTTCAGAATGAGAAGTTCACATCATTGGATTCAATGTAATTATTCAAAAAGGGAGCATTCACACTTATTGTTCAATGGCGTTACTTCAGAATAGTGTCGATACTAATGTTTACTGATAGACTCTTTCCCTGATTCTCCAATACCATTGTTGATTACTTTAAAAGGCTTTTTTGGAATATGTGCTGATTTGATCATACAAAATAATGGACCACTTCACATTCAACCTGAAGCTCGGGCCCGGTATTGGCACGCTGTAGAACGAGACAGAATCTGCTATACTGCGCAACTAAGGACTCATCTTTCCTTTTGTTTGCAGGCACTGTTGAATCTGGCTGAGAGGCTGGGAGAAGCGAAACCTCGTGGACTCACTAAAGCAGATATAGAACAACTTCCATCGTACAGATTCAACTCTGAGAATCATCTTTCTGAACAAACGCTGTGAGCCTTTTTAATAATCACTAGTTTTTAGTTTTTATTATACAGGATCTGACTATTATTTTCTCTTTTTCTCTTAGGTGTGTTGTGTGCTTTAGTGACTTTGAGTGTAGGCAGCTACTTCGGGTATTACCTTGTAACCACGAGTTCCACGCAAAATGTGTGGATAAATGGTTAAAGGTAGGTTGAAAGTTTTTCTGTGATCACATAGATGCCACTACACAGTTTAAAATGTTGTGACTTTAGTTTAATTGTATTTCGGGTTCACTTTCAGACCAATCGCACTTGTCCCATTTGTCGAGCTGATGCTTCGGACGTTCACCGGGAGGCGGAGTGAAGAGCTCTTGCTGGACTGTGCTTCACTCTGTTCTGAGGCTGGGACTCTGCGCCTGAACCTGCGCCTCCAGTGTTTAGCTTACCGACCCACTCCTGTCCTTTCTCTTTGAAAAGCAATCCAGGATATCTGGAGCCTGTTGTACCTCTGCTGTGCGTCATTGTCAGACTCTCATGAAACCCACTGCCTACTGCAGCCTATAGCCACAGTCGTGGATTGCCAGCCACTGCTGTCTCTGTCCCCTTTGTCACAGATTCCAAAGATTTCCCTACAATGCATTATTCGCTGCTTTTGTTTACAGGGTTTCAATTTGATTTGGATCTGATTGTGGTCACAAGGACAGTGTAGGGCTGGTCGGGAGCTTGGGGTGAGAAAGCTGGACACTTGTGCAATGAGCAGAAATGGGATCGGCATTCCTCACAGCATGGGTATCTGTGTTTGGGGGCACCGCCTGACCATCATAGATGCATGTATGCGTAGGTGTTGGGCTAAGTGACTTGTTAATGTATGTTCTGCAATAATGTATTGATCATTTAAACAGTTTTACTCCTTCTGTTAGATTTGCCAATGCTATTGTGAATGTTTGACTTGCTGTGGTTTAATGCAGATTCAAGCGCCAGGTCGAACTGTGAAGTGACAGGCTGTGTAACTTTGGGGCGCTGCTGCCCCCCTGATAATCTGCTCGGGAAAAAAAGTAATACGAGACTGTCTTTTTGAGGTCATCTTACTGCACAAGTGCTACATCCATTCTTCACATCAGCCATTTTCCTCTGGCAAGTTGTTCCACGCGCGTGTGCATACTGTTTGTCCTGCTCACAGAGCCAATGCATTGTGTAACCACTGGATACAGGGCAGCATGCTTGGGTTTGCATGAACTGTTGATTCAGATTAGCAATATTTTATTCAAGCATTGCCACCAAAATCTTAATCCTAAATGTATTAAAAGAAGTAACAAAGAAGCATCTATTAAACTACTTGCTTGTTCAGAAGGCGTTGTGGGCAAAACTAGCATGTCGTTCCACTGTCGATGTTTAAAGGACAGTAGACTTCAGACGGCTGTGCTCTCGCGCCATAGACGAAGGCCTGTGCAGAAAGCAATATGTGCCGCGAGGGAGAGTTTTACAAACATTCTTCTTCCGCTTTAGGAACTCTGGGCTGTTCATTTGTTAGTGAGCCAAATCCATTATACAGTTATAGCCTACTGTTCAAAAAAACAGATCTGCCTTCAACTGACCTTGACAAGCACAAACCTTTTTGTTAATCCTGAAAAAATGTTGTTTTATCTTGTGTTGGATGTATGCAGTTAAAAAAATAACACGTTTATTTATTGGTTTCTATCTTGTCGAGAAAATCCATTGAAGGAAACAGACGGAGCACTAACTATGTGTCTAGTATGTGTTATATTCTGGTGACTTGGTCAGGTCAATCTTAGGCCATGGTAATGCTAATGTAAACAAGCAATTGTATGTATAGTGTGAATGCTTTAGATAAACGTTCGAAGACAGAAGAATGTTAGTGAAGAAGTCACTGGTGTTGCTCACTTTCCCCATCCTGTGATCTGGAGGGTGTAAATGGGAGAATCCAGAAGTGGAGGAACACCAAACGACTTCCAGCTTAAAAAATATAAGAGAAAAAAAATCACAGGACATGGGGAGGAAAGAGCCACAGATGAATTTGTTGCTTTGTATTAACTCTTGTCTCCAAACTGCCCCAGTAAGCACTAACAGGCCTCAGACCCTTGTTCCGTGGGAGGAGTCTCGCCTTTTCCTTGACTTTTGTTTCTTAAGTGAATGTGAGTCTTGTGTGTCTGCCACCTTCAAGAGAAAAAAGAAGCCATTTAATAAGTTTAACCCACAGCTTTGAGAATAACCTATGTGTACATATCTATTCGCTGGCATATATTGTAAGTTTAAAAAAAATACTCAGGGCCTCTCGGTATATAAAACAAAGGATAAGAGTCCATTTCCAATGGATTGGATGCCATGAAAAGGGTATATCTGAGTTTAGTTTTGGTCGTTTTCTTCAGACCTTAAATCTTTTAATGTAATCAATTATACTATTCTTTCTTTGTCTGAAATGGTAAATAAGACATTGTTTAAGACAGGCATGCAAGAAAAAAAATTCAGAAAATATATTGATATTCGCTGAAAAGAGGCACTGCTACTCATAACAAGTGTATTATTCAATACTTTGGACTTTTGTTCATGTACTCTAACCATATGTTGAAGCATAGCGGTTGTGATCTCGTTTCTAAACGTGCCACAGTGCGTACTATCTACCTATTTTACTCCCAGATCTACTCCAAGGTGTTTGCATGATTTAAAAAAGATTACAAGTGTGTTATGACGGAGGACTTCTCAAACTCTGGCGGGGACCTGTTTAATGGTGCACAATATGCATGCGTGTCAACCAGATCCCAAGTGATTTTAGCTCTCGTTGGCTTTGGGTTCTGGGGTTTGGATCTTAACGCTCAGCTGATAACTGCCATGCATTGTACTGCACACATTTTTAATAGAACTGAATGACTACAAGATTTTATTGCGCTAACTTTATTTTATAAGAAAAAATGCTGGTTTTAAGTCCAGATCTTCTTACATTGTGTTCCTGTTAATGCCCTGATGACTGAAAACATGCTCTGAAACTACTGTAGTTTATCAAAAGCCATAGTGACAAGGTGCTAGGTGTTCTGCTTTTAGGTATGAAATCTCACTTTGCGTGAATGCAATAGTTTGTCATGGATCCCATGTATTCTTAAAGCATGTTATACTAATATCTGAAACACTGTCAGTGCAGATCAGTAGAAATAAGGATTAAAAAAAAGAACCTCAATGTTGTCATACTTTTTTCAATGTAGTACTGTACCTGCCTCTATCAGGCTCTTGCTCTGTGTATCAATATTTAAAATGTATTGTTCACATATAGATAACCTGATTAATGTTAGCACTGTTTCGTTTGAAAGTATCTATTTAATTGACCGTAACCACAACCCAGCTAAATGAATGCATATAGCCCATTTAAACCTAGGTGACAACAGAGTCTTGTAGTCTTTCTCTGAACGGTTTCTGAATAATCTCACAGCTTGTGTGGTGAAAAATGTGTTCCAATAAGCAGCTAAAATTTATTTAGGATTTGTGATTGATTGCTCCGTAGATGCCATTTATTGTTTTCCAATGAGTTTTGCTGTGGTGGGATAGTGGTTTACTGTTCTTACTCTCCCTGGCCTCGGGGGGGCCGCGCCTGACCACCAGACTACCCACCGCCAACAGAGCCAGGGCATGTGTTGTGTGTAGGCAGATGTTTTGCTTTGGTACTTGCACATTTACAGTTACCTCATTTTTTCCATGTTTGTATTGGGCGGAGGGAGAAAACGACTAATATATATTATATATAGGAAATGGTTCTTATTAATGTTATAATTTTCATTCCATTGGAGGCATATTGTTTGTAGCATTTAACATAACTAGTTAGTGTAATATATACATCTGTATACTGTTTGAAATTTTTAAGATTTGTACTTTTTTTAAATGAAAGTTACTAGTTATGCTTTACCAAGTAGTGCAATCATATTTTTGTTTGTTGTGGCTGATTGAGAGGGTTGTTCACTAATAAATGTATGATGTATACCAAAAACAATGATTTATTTTGTTTGTTTTACCATTTGTTTGGAAAAAAATAAAATGGTCAGATTACATCTTAGCATGGAAACTAGCCTTTGCAAACTTTCTAATCATTTGTCAATAATGGATAAAACCAAATGCAATGTACATGACTGTATTACATTACCTAACCAAACTTTTTGATTGGATAATCATCTTGGGACCAAAACATCAACACTTCATGTGGATACTGAGTAGTACAAGTGAAATATCATTTGCATGACCATTGGGAAATCTTTTCTTTTTGATTTTATTATTCCGTCAGTGGACATAGATCAAAGTAAAAATTGTAAAATCATACTTTCTTGATATGGCAAGCCAGACTCTCTTAAACACCTGGACAAAGTTTTCGAGTCCTTCAAAAATATAAACGGCTGAAGTCTTTGTGAAGTTGAGGCCCTGTAGTTTTGGCCTCTGATAACTAAACTCTAAAAAGGATGGCATGTTTGTGGACATAGCAACCTTTTGATTCTAGGGAAAAGATATAGATTTGGGGACCTATATTAAAGCAAAACAGACCAGGTGGAGTACTTCCAATTTTGGTCACAGAATGTTTGATTTGACCAGAAATAACAGGGATCCAGGTTAATTTTTGTATCACATTTCTGAGTGTTGTATTTAGCCTATTGGCTGACAAACAAGTCATGTAATTTATATTGTAATTAAGGTGATTGCTTGGATGTTAAAAAATGCAATTATGACAACCCACATTTTCATTATTTTTTAATTTATAATTGGAAAATTACATCTTTACAGGAGCCTATTCAGATGGTACAACAGGCAAACAGGCATGAGTAACCACGGGAACACTATGCGCAGACTAGTACTATGCTTGATCAAACCACAGAACAGTGGTGAGTTACGTTTCCAAATAAGCGTCATGTGATTTGAGGCTTTTGTCTGCATTATAGTAACCAACCTGCATTTGGTCAATTCATTAGAAGTAGAAAAAAAACACAAGTATGGTAGGTCTGGGGTCCATAAATATCTTAATGTATGTACATGTCATGGCTCATTATAACAGGGTTCCCACTCGTCGTAGACCCAAAACACCGTCAGGACGGCCCAGACGCCTGATCAGTCAGTGGAGAGACGTGTGGACTTAAAGCTGGGGTGCCCGACTTTCAAACCACAAAAATCCATCAAAGTTTGTTCAATGATGAGTTCTAACATTGTTTTTTTTGGCATGTCACATCTTTACATCATCTTTTCCATACAAAAAAAAAGTGAAAAAAACAATCCTTACTCAGCCCAAAGAATGATGGTTTGTTCTTACGATACAATGTTTTTTAATATGAAGACAACATATTGAAGTCTCATTTGTCCACATTTTACTTTTTCAACCCTCTCCCTGTTAACAGCACACACAATGGATTGTTAATGTGGAAAAAAGTGACGTACCCAAGCTTTAAGTAATGAATGAGACAAAAGGGTGGAACATCAAAATGTGTTGATCTCGCAGCTGCCGGAGTTTAAGTAGCGACGACAGTGGAAGCAAAAGCAAACCTTTCCTGTCCAATACAAATTAGTTCAAGAAGGGATTTCAAGAAATATTTATTTGATAAAATTCAAGACTTTTCAGGCTATTGGGAACCCTGTACAACAAAACAAGGACTGAATGCAGAGTGTGTTTTTATCAATGATCCCTTGTGTATATGGCCATTAACAAAAGACAAAAATGGGGGTGGTGCTGGAGAGAAATGCATTTGTTGGAGGCATCTTAATCGTCCGTAAGGTCCTGCACAAAAAGCACCTCGCAGCGGCTTAGTCCCGCCTCCTTCAGCGTGGGGGGGTTGGGCTGGTCCTCGCTCGGGAGGCAGGGCAGGACTCGGCGAGGGAAGTTTGTAACTATCTGAAATTTTTCTGGAGTTTCTTTCAAAGAGAAGAGAAAGTCGTGTATTACCTGTCAAAATAGAAGACGTGTTTTATAAAACACAATGGACACACATAGAAAACCACACTAAAAGCTGGAGTACCTAACTTTGAAATCAAAACAAATCATGAAACTAGTTAACCTCGCCCCATCACCATCTCCTAAATTTTGGCTTCATCTTTAGATCACCCTTTTCAGACCAAAAGTAAAACAACAATATTGAGAAAAATGTATCTTAAGCAATAATATCTGTTACAATCAAAAACAAGTGAGGTACTCCAGCTTGAAGGGTTCAGATTACTCGACTTTACCGTCAAAGACTGTCCGAACAGGAACCGCCTCTCCACTCGAGTGTCATTGGGCAACTTAAAAACTATTTTGACACTGTCTGGATCATCTGCCTGTGGCTCCGGGGGAAGACATTCGGACTTCCTCTCCTTCTCCTCTTCAAGATTCTACAGAAGAGAAATGGTTAACGGTGTGAACAATGAGTGTGTGCCGAGGTTCTTGGATCAGCTCTCCTCTCACCCGTCGCCTCCGCTCCTCCATGAGCACACCCTGTCGCACTTTCTCCTCCTCCTGCCTCTTCTGCTCCTGCTCCTCTCTCTTCTTTCGCTCCTTCTCTTGATCTGCCCGAAGCGACGCCTCAAACTCCTCATCTTGCCGCTTACGGATTTCCTGGGTCTGATTCCTCTGCTCCCTGTTTTATTTCATCAAAAAAAGGAAGGAACCTATTTAGTTGTGGGCAGTGATGGGAAAACTTTTTTCAGTAACGTGT
>JAPMNZ010845368.1:0-26638 GCA_029875035.1 Pomatoschistus microps | reverse complement strand
CAGGAGCACAGATGACTCCACCCATTTCCTCAGATGAGTCCAGTTTTAACCTGAAGATTTGAGGAAATGGGTGGAGTCATCTGTGCTCCTTGGAACTGTTGGAAGTAAAACCTGCAGCCACATGGCCCTTTCTGGAACTGGTTTGAGACCCCTGATTTAGAGTTTTTAGTATTTAGAGTTATGGTAAACCTGTTAATGTGATCTACAAGTGACTGTAGTCAGATGGACGACAGGGCTGCACATATGACACCTGTTCATAAGGTTTGTTCGTTCAATACTTTTTTCAAACCCTTGACTCTAGCATACATATCACTCTCTGATTTACTCACCCACGAGTCGTCCTAACCTACTAGTCGTCCTAACTTGTGTGAATTTTTGGAAGGCTACTTAAACAGAGCTCAGTGTCTCTTTGGATGGACGTTGCACTTACGCAGGACTTTCAAATCCGCTGAGTGTCGCCTATGGGTTTGAGTGGGTGTCTTCCGCTCCTGTGATGTTTGATCCTTGCACCTATTGCTACTAAGACTTGTTCGAGACAGGAGTCGTACTTTTTCTATCCATGCACTTCTCTGAGGTGGACTGGCTTTTAATCTCGCACAAAACACTGCGCAGGAGCTTTAAAGAGAAAATCCCAAAGATGAATGAGATGTGCCTCTAATCAGTTACCTCTCCATATAGGTACCTCTGCTCATGCACTTAGGATTATATAGAATTATTGCTAAAACTCGAAAGGGTATTTTGTCTTAGTGGGACAAAAGAAATGAGAGATGAAATTTGAAAGCCATCTCATTGAAAATGTTTTTGCATTAAGCCCAATACAATATGATCTTTTTCTTTACAGTGCTGACGTATATATGTCACAGCTCATCACATATTGGAGACACAAGCGAACAGGATAGAAAAAGCTCCGTTCAGGTCTCACTAATGTAAATTACACATTTCAAGGCTACCATCAATTGGTGTTTTGCTCGTTCCATAACCTCAGCTGAGAGACCACGAAGCTAACTTAATGTACGTCAAATAGTCTAGACATCATTTGGGGGACATTAAGCTCACAACTTGTCTTGCTATTTCAGCTACGAAAACGGACAGTGACTCACAGCGAGTTTAGTTGGAAATACGTGAAAATACCTTGGACTATATCTATGTCCCTTGAGACAATATTTAAATTTTTGATGAGTTTGTTGCACCTAAACTACTGCACTGTGTGGCTCTACTAACAAACCAAGTTGCACTAAACCATAGCACCAAGAGTTTAGGCTGCAGTCACAATGCTTTCTGCTTTGACCAGTTTTGAAATGTAAGAATACTGAACGTGTCTCGTAAATCTTGACCTATACTTTTGAGTGAATTTGACAAATCACATTGCTTCACATTATCTTGCTGCATTATACTTCAGCCAGGCCTACCAAACTCGCCATCAACCATCTTGCACATTTCTCTGAGCCGCCAGGAAATTTGAGTCATCTTTGACCCTCCTCGACACGAATGATTGACAAAAATGTTATATTTTATTCTGGTTTGTCAAAGTAGTAATAGTGTCAAGAAGCCTTTAGTGTCCAAACGCTGTGCCCTTGACCCAGTCTGTGCCTAATTGATCGTGACGTGGAGCTACTAACCTTTGCCCCCCGTGTGTGTGTGTGTGTGTGTGTGTGTGTATTTGTGTGTGTGTGTGTGTGTGTGTGCGTGTCTGTGTGTAAGGGGGTGTGTGTGTTTTGACATATGCAGCTTTTAACTGAACGGTACTTATCGATATGGTTTTGTGTGCTGCAGTAGTAACAAGCGCCCTGGCAGAGCTGCTGCTGTGAGACGCCGCCTAAACGCAGCAGTTAATTCAGTACTTAAGAACGGCAAGTGAAAAGATGAGAACTCAGTCAACACCTCCTCACGCCACAAGAAGTATTCATAAAACGGAGTGTCACACGAAACCTTTATTCGTGCACTAAATTAAGGGGTTAATTTTCACCCATATTATAGACACCAGTAAATGACCTAAACACCAAATGCAAGTTTAAAGTCATTCTGTGTTTTAAGACCTAATCTTTGTCAAGATAAGAAAACATTTCTCTTTTAATCAAGTCTTGAGGACCTGTATCTAGGTTTTAATTGTGTTGAAGTCACAGTAGTCATGTCTGCACCACAGCAGAACTAACAATTTGTTTTCTGGTGTCTATAACGGGGTCTGACAAGTGTTGAGCGATGTGCCGCTAATTCACTTTGTGTTGCTGATGTGGCTCCGAGGCACATCTCCAATACTGTTTAGAAGCATTATGTTCACACAGGAGACAGCTGAAGGACTGACGGCTCCCTCTCCCGCCCCCTCAAACGCCCTGTAACATATGGAGATTTGAGCCGTGAACCTAACACAAGGCAAATTGGCTTCAACTCAGGCACCACACCTCAGAGGGCCGTGGCCTTCTTAAATGGTTTAGCCCCTTAAGCTGAGCTGTAATTAAAGGAAATTGAGGTAGACCTACTGCAGATTAAGGTAACAGTCTGGTGCGGTGTAAGCCTGTGATTTTGATGTGAAATCAAAGAACTCTGATTTGTATTTAACCCACCAGTCTGCTGTCAGTCAGTAGTGTGTTAAGTGAGGAATGCAGCAAAATGTGATTTCACACATTCAATAAAGATCTTTGCCTTAATCATTAATGTAGGTATTATAAGATCACATTAGCAAGATATTTCCCATGTGAATAATCAGGTTGTTCACCTAAGGTACAGGCAAGTAATTCATCAACATAATTATTGATTAGAAAATGTACATAGCCAGGTATTGATGCATACGGCCGTCAATTATAATATTAAGTTGGCTTCAAATGTGAATAAACATTTGTTGCTAATTTATAAATGTTATGATAAAATATTAAAGCTGTCAGGAAGTTGCAGGCTCTCAATGAGCTAATTCTGGATCAATTGCCTTCCCCCCCACTCTGTTTTCCTATTTGGTGCCAATTTGTGGCTGATGCTTGCCAACTTTGAGTCTCCGGCAAAAACGCGCCCACATGCAGTGGCACTGTGCGTTGGAGCTGGTCCGTGTGTATGTGTGTGTGTGTGTGTGCGTGTGGTCACCTCTTGCTTCTCTGCGGACTCTTCTTGTCCCTCTTGTTCATGACCACGGGCACACAGCTGGTGAGCTCGGTCCAGTCCGCATGCAGCCCGCAGCTCCAGCCCGTGGAGAAGCGTGAGAAGAGCCAGGACTCTGCTCTCCCAGGCCGGTGGCAGGTGCACTTCCTCTGGCCGGGCATGCAGTCGCACGGCTGCTCCAGCTGGATGTTCTTCACCAGGTGACGGCCGAACGTGGTCCCGCCGGTCTTTTGAATGTGCAGAAACACCATCACATCGTCCCCGCGGATGTCAAAGTCCACGTGTCTGTCCAGGTCCCGCTCCGTGAAGTTAAACCTGGTGCTGATCTTGGACGGAAGGTCCTCATCTGCATCGTCCGGATAAACGAACTCCAAGCTGGAGGAGTAGCGCTGGAAAAGCCCCTTCTCGTCTCCTCTGAAGTAGCAGGTGTTGCTGTCCGCGGGGCACACGTACTGATACCCGATCATTAAGAACAGCACCGCTGCAATGGGGACGAACAGAAGTCTGTTGAACTTCTCCTCCATAGCGCAAGCTTGGAAGTCACAACACAGCCACGAACAAGACGTCCCAGTGCGTCTTCTCTCCTCGCATCATCCTGTCCAAGTTTGTTCCTCTTTGCTCTGCGTCCCGGATCAGACCTCAAACTTTCAGCAGTCTCTCAAAGCCGTCTCTGCCCCATGCATGTCTGCATTTAAATATACCTGATAGTTGACGTGAACATCCACACTGCGCTAACACCTTTGGGACGTCAGAGGAGCGGCACATCCCTACGCCCGCAGTACACGCGCGGCTGTCCTGTCTGTGCCAAGAGCTGATACTATCTGAGCCAGAGCCATAGAAAGTACCCAGCTCACACCGCGGCTGCTTCCGTGCGCTGCGCTCACTAAAGCTCAGACCAGAACGCAGCTTCAACAGACTGAAGACTTGAATGAGATTATAATGTCCTCCTTGTGTAGTGCATTGTTGGCCACGTTTTTATTGGACACAGTTTGCACCTGAGTCATGGCAGCAGTTTAAAGTACTGATGGTTGCGTGACAATCCTTTTGCACGCGTAATATTTCGAACTGCACATTTTCTCTTGTGATTTAGTTTGGTGTTAGTCAAGCTGCGGGGAAGACAAAAGGCAGTAAACAGATCAGGAGCAGTGTGTAGAGATGTTTTTGTTATTGGTTTAAGTCCTTTGACAATTCTAATTCCTTTAGAATCATGTTACACAAAACAAAGTAATTCTTACACGACTTTCTTGAGACTGTAAAAAGTAATTATTAATATGGATGGATGTATTTTTTTTTTCATCTCACTGAAACAATTTAGAGTAGACACAAAGAGACGTCTAACTAATGTTAAACCAAGTCCTTCAACAGTATAATATAATAATGACCAATATGGCACATAACCAAAGTTACGATTGAAGGGAGTAACTTTATATACACTGCGCAGATCCAGTGGGACTTTTGGACTTTGAACTGTAATTTACTCACTCGTGGAATTTGTTTTACTTTGAAATGAAAACCCCACTGTTTCCGCCTGCATTTCTCTCTCTTGGCTTTTACATCTGCGCCAGTGATCTGTCCCGGATCCCGACTCTGTGACGATGTGACGCAACTCGCTGCTTAATCTCCCTCTCTTTCGCGAACAAACCACACAAACTATTTGAGAATTGCGACTTGAGCATCCTCTACTTTTGTACATTCTGGTTATAACTTTCAAACTTGGCTTAGTGCAGTTTTATCTGTCGCATATGGTGCACTATTATTCCAGACACCCTCATTTTTTTCTGGGCTTGATATCAATATGTTCGATGACGCAGTTAGATCTATGTCACTGTTTTGTCACGTGGTTGATGGACCGCCACGCTGCCAAGTGGAAAGAGGTGTGACTTATCGGGCGAATGATTTCAGCACCATGGACAGATACCAACACGATGATGTCACGTCAATATGGCCCTGAGCGTGGGGGGGGAACGGGTTCGAATAATCACTCTGCAAATTATTATCACAGCCTGCATTCAATTCAAAGTGTTGTCTGGGGGGACTGATTCCTGCTCCTATCCAACCTGAAATAATCTTCTTGACTTTGTTTTAGGTCAACCTCCTTCATCACTGTGTGCACAATATCAGTGCTTAAATATTCTTAATGCGTATTTGCAATTTGTATATAACAATGTGCTTTAAAAAGTATACACATAAAGATAGAAAACATCAGAAATAAAATACAATGTGAAAAGTTAATCAATCAATGCCATTCAGTGCACAAACAAAAGGCAGAGTCAGCAGATCAAATGTACAAAGGCACGTAACAAGGAGCCAAACCATTAAGAGACGAGTATCTTGTAATGCATTCTCTGAGGTAGGACGCCATAGAGCTCCAACGTTTTCCCCCAGAGAGATACTTTCTCCAGACAAAAATGGCAGAGAGCTTCTCCTATCAGCCGTCCTTGGAAAAATGAGTTGTTACATTTGTGAGAGCGAGCTGAGAATAATCACATATTTGTTACTAGTGCACACACGTTTGTATTTACAATAGTAAATGGGTAGTTACCAGGGAAGGGGGTGGGGAGCGACTGATTGGAGACCCCTGCTGTAGAGTGATGTCAGGACAGAAGTCATTTCAAGTCACCTGAAATGTATTTTGTTAATGTCTAAAATAGTTTGTGGGTTTGAAGAGCACAATAAGCTAATGCTGAACTATTATAAATGCATTTGGTTTTTGCAGCAAACGGATTTTCTTTAAGCTGCACTGATCAAAAGCTTTTGTTATTTTGCCTAAGTTGCCCTCTATCAAGGGATTTAAGCGTGTGCACTTCAGTATGTATTGTGTTCAATCCTCTTTGTCAAGCGCATGCTCTTTGGCCCCTGGCTCTGACACTGGCTTAATCCGTACGGGGAAGTCTACAGTCTCCGCACTATAGTATTGTACCTAGGAGGAGACCGGCATCCTTCACCGAGCGCCAGGTGAATCGGTTATGCTAAGACAGGGCACACGTCGTTCCCTAAAGGTCACACACAAGTTGGACGACGGTAATATCCGCTGTCAGCTCGCTCTTTACCTGCAGGCCTCCCCTTATAGCCCAATATGACACAGCTTTCTACAAAATGGCACGCTGATTAAAAAGTGATCGCAGTCCCCGATGGCTAAGAAAGGAATGAAGGAGGAAATAAAAAAAGAAAATCTGCATTAATGTTTTGTGCAATGAAGCAAGACGTGTGTTGTTCTGGCTATGCAGCGGGGATATTTACGAGGTCCCTGGCGCTCTCTACACAAGCCTTATGAGAAATAACCCTGAGATGTGCTGAATCAGCTGACTGCGGCTATATACTGTACAACCCTCCCAATAATGGAACTCAAACTTCCTGGAAATTATGATTGGATTGGGGATTTCTACTTTATATCTGTTTGTTCTCTGTATCAAAGCCCTGAATGACTAGGCGGCTATGTATGTGATATTTATGGGAATTAACTATTGATTTTGAAATGTTGTGGTGGTGAGAAGTTTTCAGCTCCTGCAGTGGTACCTCTGGCGAAATGAGAGTAGATGGGCATTTGGAGAGGGAATGGGCAGCCTGAGATGCTATTAAAAGAAGCAAATAAAATCTTGGAGTGCTGCACAGGAAAGATTAAGACAAATTAAAGGGAAATTGTAATGGCTGTTTTTAGCGAGGAGCGGTTTCAAACTTTAGGGCATCAATACAAATATGTGTCTCTTGCCACCAGCATTGTAACTCATACTTAGTGAAAAACAAAGCTACATTATTCATCCCAAAAAGCACGAAACGCACAAATGAAAACATCACAGTGATTTCAATGTTTTGTATTATTCTACCTGGTGAAATGTATTACATTAAGGCTGTGGTTCCCAAATTGTGGAGCTGGTCCCTTCAGTGTTTGACAACTGGACACAGACCCTTTTCAATATGAGGGGGTGCAGAAAATCCTTCAGGAAATCAAAATTACTTTTTTTTTTTTTTTCATTTTGGCATCACTTCCCTGTCACATGGAGTATATATCTTCATCATTATTAAATCAATAACAATACATTTGATAAAATCCCTAAAACAGATTGTAATCCAACTTGGACCATACAAAATCCTCCACATTTTAGTCACGACATAAAGCATTTTAGATTGGTCCACTTTTGTTTTTCTTAATGTAGCTAATTTTTTTGACTGACAATTATCTGTGACTTGAAAGATTCTGCTGATCTGGTACTTCATATTTGAAGCTCCATGTCAATCATTCTCAGCGTGAGGCAAGTGTCTTTGCAGGTGCTGCTCTTGTCTTCATATTGTTCCATCTTGTGTCTTATTCTCTGTAGGTCCTGATATCCTCCATCTGAAGCCATCTGGCCACTGGGCTGCAGTGGTCACCTCATTACAGGCCTGGGAGCACAGAGTGATTACACGGCTCTCCCTGTTGAATCACAGGATCGCAGCATTCTTCTGCATTTGTATGTGCAGCCAAGCAACCTGTTGTTGGCAGTAATAATGCAATGTGGGTTATTTTCTTCAATATTCCACTGGTCATTTCTATAAGCGGTTAATACTGATATACTGCGAATATCTGACACAATTGGATTATAGCAGATCTTGATTAATTAGTTCTGCTGCTCATTTGGAGAAACTCATCATTGGTTTTAGTACATATTCAAACCTCTACAGCTAACATTGTATAATGTCACAAAGAATACAAACTTGCATCAGATCAGATAGTATCAGATAATAATGAGTATAAAAAATTAAACTGTATACAGCACATTTCACAGACAATGGTAACGTAAAACCCTTTACAGTGATAGTCTGGCGTTTGTCAGAAAAAAGAGAGGTACATGATTTGAAAAAAAACGACCCAAGCTCCTTCCTCCTTCCTTTCTGATTGGTCTTGTGCATGCGCCATGTCAATGGGCCAAGATGTGCGGAGGAGAGATTATTAAATCATAATTTATTATACAGCTCCTCACAGCAACAGTAGAATGCTCCATTGATTTGAATATAATTTCAAAACATTCTACTGATCATTATTTCTTGATAATGGACTCCTCAATAATGACCACTGCCATTTGGCAACACACTCTGTGCTTGTACTTCAGGTGTGAAAAATACTAAGATTACTCCGGACAGTAGTTCATACACTTCACCACAACGGGCTTTCAGCGCCTATCACTTAGCTTCTGTCACTCAGACAGAAGTGATATCGAAGCTAGTCACGCTCAATAATGCAAATATCAATCAACACATTTCAATGTTAATCGGAGAATACATTATGTGAGAACAAGGAGAACGGGTCCTGTACCTTCATGACGTGCTGCTTTTGTAATTCGTAACTTTGTTTTAGGTGGCCTTTAATCATCAGCTCACAGATAAGACACAATACACCTTGGCCACACGTGTACAAAACTTCATAAAACAAACGGCCAACAAAGAAACATGGCTACCCAGATCCCTTCCACTTCTCACCTGAACGCCGTTGTCTGACATATTTAAAGTTACCGGGCATATCCCCCAGAGCTCGCGTGACTCACGCACCTCCCCTGATGTTACCATAGCAACCCCAGACATTATGGCTCTTACACATTATACATATACATTCTTAACACGCGTGCATGGAGGTTTTTAGAATTATCTGTTAACGTTTTTAATGCGCCAAAAAGCGATCTTGGTAAACACGGATGTAACTATTAACATTAGTAGAATATTTTAGGACACATTTGCAGAGAATCTGATTATGGATTTAGGTTCAGTTTATATTTGGGTCACTCACTGCTGGTGTTTACAATTCTTTGTTCACTTTTCATGTAGTTCCAGAGAGTTCTAGTTAGTTAGGTAGCCTAGCTGTTACCTGTCTAGGCACGCCACGGGGAAACCTTTGGGAACTAACAATTTTATAATTATATATTTCATTTAAAAGAGATAATGCCCATTACAGCGTCGGATATTAAGGGCTGTCTAATATTAATTTCAAATATATATATAGATTTAGTATTTGAATTATATACGAGCATGAGTGCAATGATTGACAGCCCTTGGCATCACTTAATTGGTTAAAGTGTATTTTGAGCTATATCTAAGATAAGGGAAGGTGGGACTTACCCGTAATATTATAAAATGACTTATTTTATATCAACATTTAAGGCCAGGTGGTCAATTTAATACAATTATTGAAATGTGTAATTTAGAGTTCCAGACTATCACTGACTATCATCTTCTGTCATCACTTCATCCTCAGTGATGACAGAAGCAAGCACCTTTTGTATCAGAGCCTCTGAACATCACTATCCTCTACTCACTCCTTATTTTCTCACCTATTTCATGTTTTCATGGCAACTGGAGTTCCGGGAACACATGCAAACTCAACATAGAGAGGTCCTGGAATGATAAAAACAAGTAATCACATTGGTTATAAAGGGATTGATTGAAAGTCCACTAAAATGATCCTTTTGGTATCATATGCATTGTTTGTTGCAGTTGTTAACTATATAACATGTGTGTATATGTTTTGCAGAAAAAGACCCTAAGCTCCCTGTCCTCTGGAAGCCTCTTGTTTCCGGACGCCTCTAATCTTATTGGACTCTGCTTGGCAACGTGCTCAGAATGCCTGTTTCAGGTTCGTCTCAGGAAGATGTGACACCATCTGCATGTTCTAACAGGTAATTTTCTTGTATCTTTGTTCATTGAATGTCTTGCATGAGCCTGATAGCATGTGTATGGTTACAGTGAGCCAGGCCTGTGTGCCACTTTGCATTCAAGTAGATTCCAACAGCTAAGTGGATGTCAGAGGGAAAATGTCTGGGTTTATTGCAGCCGGCACCCCCATATTAGTGTCACCTCCTTGACTTTTTATTTGTTGAGAAGCCACTACTGCAATTTACCCACGAGCTGTATCACATGTCTGATCACTGATCTGTCAAGGCTTTAGCAGAGTCTATTTGTCCATTGTATTTTTTTTATTTATTTATCATGTTATTTGTGTAGCACAGTTCATATAAAATGCAATTCAGCGTTGTTAAAAAACATTAAAAAGCAACAAATTAAAGGTAACAATTAAAACTCATTATACAAAAGAAAAACCTCGGACAGTAAGTCTTTTTCAATTAAATTATGAGTAAAATTTGCTACTGTCTTATGTACTCATTGACCATCAACCCAAGGACATAAAAGTGCTTTGAAGGGAGGCCACAAAGGATGTAATTCTGCATAAGGCGATACGGAGATGTTTAGGGTGAGACTGAACACATTTTAATTAACATTCCGTCTTTTCAATGAAGGAGGTTGTTTGCTAGTCCAACACCTCCAATGTGAACGCAATTATGAGAAAGAAATCCCACAGAAAATCTTCCTATACTCTGCTCAGCTGTGAACAAGCACATCTCAGTCGGACCTTTTCAAACATTACATTGGAAAGAAATTGTGAATACTTTTGTTAATTGTCATCTATACATCATTTGTATTTTCTAAGTTGAGCAAAAGTTAGGTGTGTGTGTGTGTTTAATGAGATATATGTTGTATACAGTATATGTGTGTGCTTGAGGTATTTCTACGATGTATTTAGGAAACAAAGAACATTATACCAACAACAACACAAGGATTAAATCATGTAAAGTAAGTAAACAGACAGCGGAGACACAGGGCTCCCAGAAAGCCCATGGTCAGAGAGCTGGAATAGAGACCAGCGACACAGAGAAAGTAACTGGAATGTTTTTCTTGAGTGGCTTGGCTTGTACACAGGCCACACTGCCACACAATCCTATAAAAAAAATCTGCAAAGTGTGTATTTTGAAAATACTGCACAATTTTTTTCAAGGACATTTATACATAGTTACAATTGCTAAAAGGCTTTTTGCACGCATTCACAACGGGCAGGTAGCCAGAAGGCTTCTTTACTAGTAAATTATTCAACTTTTCTGCTGCCCTCAGTTGCATTAACCTTTTCTTAAAGTCATGATGAAACACCTGTTTGTGGAGCTCTTTGTACTAAAGGGTTCTTGCAGGCGAGGTTTATCCTGATTATGGCATTTAACGTCCCTGTAGCCAGGCCGCGTCTGCCAGGCTGTCCTTGCCTTAGAGCTGACTCAGGGACAATCTGGGACCACTGCCCGACAACTTTCAACACTTATACTTTTACGGACAATTTACAATGCGCTCCATTCGCACGTGCACTGGAAACAGCCCAGTCAGTCCTCCTTGTCTTGTTTATTCTTCTATTTATCCAAATTGCTCCAGTGGCATCTGCCTTGCAGTCCCTTTGTTATTTTTGCCATTGGTATTGAATTATTCATGTCCAGCTATAATTTGCATGCCCACTCTTTCCAGTGGGTCATGGTGAAATTCACGGTTATGAATTTTTAGGAAAATTAAAAGGTAGATTTGCACTGGAGTGTTGACGCCGGAATTGGAATAAGTCATTATCTCAGTCAAACACCTTCTCTGGATGTTGCTTCAAAAGCAAATACTTTATTGGTGCAACCCAGACTCATGACAGTAAAAGGATGCCGAGGGAATCTCTGGAGGACAGTTGTGGCGAGCTTCTTAGGTAACAGCATTAGTCCACTGAACATCAAAGACTTAAATATTCAGTAAACCTCAAGATGGGTAGAAATGTACAAATGGATTATTCCTCCTTGAGTAAACACAGAATGTAAGTGAGTGGAATAATGAAGGAGAGGCTTTCTGTTGAGAGGCAGCTGGCAAATTAAATGAAATGGAACATATAATGATGAGGAGAAAAAATATGAAATCAAGCAGGCTGGTTAGATTATTTATTTCTTCTTCTAAAATCAGATTCATAAAACTTTATTGACACCGGCGGGAAACTAATTTGCTGCAATTCTCATAGGAAGAGTATACAATACATATGCAACTAGGAAAACGGTTGGTTTGAGGTGACTGACTTTGGGAAGGGGCATAAAGAGCACAAACAAGTTGCTATTAGAGACAAATGGAAGAATTGGTGTGAAAGTTTTCCCAGAAGAGCAGACCGTGTTGAGGACGAGGAATGATGAATAGCTAACCTTGTTTCTTAAACTCTGCTCCTGTGCTGGGCCTTCATCACTATGCAGCTCTATCTTCATACTTCCACCTCTCCAGCTGATTTATTAGAGAGTACGGCATGGTTGCAAGAACTCGCATCAAACGCTTTGCTGCGGCTGCGTACATAGCCCACATGTAAAAATACTGTTTCGCTCATTTGTAAGATAGATAGCCTGTGGTCATTTGACTTGCAAAATATGCTAGCTCACATTCCCTGGATTTGTTTATTTAAAACACATATTTAAATGTTGATATTTCTTTGAATATAATTACACTGGCCCTTTGTATTCCTTGCCTGTAGGTTTGCTTTTAATTGGGCACATTTCTCTGTGAAATAATGATTGATTAGTTCAATCTCTTTGTCCATAAGAGCGGTGACCTTTTGCTACCTGTTACATATTCATGTTGTCTTGTTGTAGAGGTCCCTCCAGGAGAAAGCTTTGTCAAAGTGGATCTGGAATTAATGTAAGGTAGATTTTTCATTTTTAAAGTAGTGAGAATCATTAAAATGGCTGTGATCCACTGTAAAGACGAGCATTACTACCATCTGGTAAAGATTTGAGACTTTGCAGAAAGCCTGTCGCCCACTCAAAGCTCAGAGTGTCCCTTTTCTTGGCCACTATTTAAAATGCACCGTGTACGTGTGGATTTCTCTCTGGGATAACAGCAGCCCTAATGTACAAGCTAAAGAAGATTGTTCTGTAAGCCCTTAAAAGATCATATCTGATCGAAAGGAGATGAAACCATTTCAGGGGGAGCTTAGCGTGAGCCCCAGAACCGGTGCAAGAGGTGGCCGGCTGATTCTCTTATCTCTGTGGCCGGCGTCCTGTGCAGAAGCGCAACCCCTCCTGGCATTTAAAACACATGTCTGAGATAACATCATTGCTTCTTTTCTCTCTCCTCGTGGCCTCCTGAGAGAATCTGCGAGCATCTCTAAATGTCACGTTAAGTGCTTCTCTTGTCCCGCGCTGACACAAAAACGAGGTGCCCTCCGAATACAAAGAAGCTATGCATTGGACGGCTGCCATAGCTCAAAAAGAGCGACAGTTATCTCCTCTCCTCTTTCCGGCTCACTCGCTCATTTGTTCCAACTGTCAAAAGTAACATTTAGTCTCTAATAGGGCCACCAAACACTTTCAATTTCGCTCCCTTTTGAATATGAGTACTTGCCTTCCATCATTAAACACAAATCACTGCTTTCAAGTCTGCTGCTATTAACGTCACAGTCCATATCGTTCAAATAAGTGTCACCTTCTCGTCGTCTCGTTGCATGTAATTGCCCTGTTACTCAATACTGGGAGAGGCATAATTAGATCCTGCAGGTAAGGAATCAGGAGTGCAATGACGTAGAAATGATGACTCCTTTAAATGCTAATGTCATAACAAGGTGCTGGTTTATCGACGCGCTGCTGCGACCGGAGTGTGAGACTGGAATGAGATCGTTCTGTGTTACTTCGCTCTTAATAGCTGCTTCCACATCACTGTTTTCTATTAATTTTCACAGACTTGTATCTCAGCACCTCCTGCAGATCGCTGGGCCTGGAGAAATGCACGGCTCTACTGTATGTAAAAATAGAGGAGGTGGCTATTTGGTTAATTTTTCCGCAAATTGCACAGGTGTTTTTGTTTTTTTTGGATAGACTTTCAATGAGGGACAAATCCATATTTTTAATCATTACAACAACCCTTCCGTTAAGTAGCTGCCGATGTTGATTCTCTTCCGTCTGTGTGTTTATTCTACAAATAGGAGGTCAAATAACTTCAATAAATGCTCGGCGACCACAAGTTGTATAGGGAATAACTGGGACTTTGCAAGCAACTTGTTATGGTGCAATAATTGAGAGTGGTGTGTTAGCTTTTAATTTACTTTAGTGTTTTTGAAATGCACAGTTTTATAGAGTGGAATTTAGACTATGGCAAACCCAGATGCCTCTAAACAAAGGGTTTAATTCCCGAACTTGCTCATTACAAGTGCGTTCTGTTTTAGCGCCTGTCATGTGCCGTTACACAAGCGTGGCGTGGATGGCTGTAATTGTACAGAAAGCATTTACTCAGAGATGTAATTAAATATGAAGCAGTACTTTACTTGAACTATACCCGGAGCTGTAGTTCAGCATCTTAAAGGGGCCGTATGTAACATGCACTCTCACTAGTCTAATAAAGTCATTAGCAACACTGTCCAAATAATCCCCGCTATGACACATGTAGCTCCTAAACACTGAGTATGCAAATCACCTGAAGGGGTTTAGCTAGAAACACTGCAAAAAACGGAATTACATGTGACTACTTATTTTTGTTATGCATCATCAGTTTTTTTATACAGATCTTTTTTGGACATTTAAAGACAAATTACATGTCATTATTCTTTCACTCAATACACAGTGGCGATAAACTACTATTCTAGCCACAGCTGTCCTGGGGCACACTGACAATAGTGAGGCAACCATTATGTGCGGCCACCACCAGCAATTCAGACTCACGGCAGACCCACTCTATAGACAATGTGGGTTAAGTGTCTTGCCTAAGGACACAAGAACTGTTTGCCCCACTGTGGCACCTGGTGTACCCAGAGGTCTCCCATCACAGTACTAACCAGGGCCTGCTCTGCCTTAAATGAATGTGTGGTGCCATTTTTGGTTTGAATTTTGTTGATTCAAAGAAAGGAATAAATATGTTAATTACTAGCTTTCCAAATGGGAGACACATTCCTCTCTCTGATTGGATAATCTTCTTTCTTGTTGTATTTTTCATTTAAGGCCGTAAACTTTTATTGGTAAAAGGCCAAATGGGATGTGTGCATGTTGACCTATTATATAGAGACACATAAAAGATGGAGATGTAATTTAAAATGAAAATATGATTTATGGTTCCTTTTTAAGGTAAAGGCAAGTTGACATATGAAATTCAAAACATAAAATAATAATGAAAGAGTCGAGTTGTGTATGAGGGAGATCAGGTAAAAAATATTCCAGTTGTGTGTTCTATGTTTTATTTATTATTACAGACTAACAATGTAGGTTGCCAACCCTTAACCTGTCACGAAAACAAATGTTGAAGCACTATACTTTGCAACAGTTGTATTTTCTAACCATTATAACAATGTCACATGTTGTACATTTCAAACCAGGTACACTGGTGATGAGCAATTAGCAAACATTGCTAAAATTGGGCAAAATGTATTTTCATTTGAACACATTTGGACTGCCTTACAACAAGATTTGCCCTGTTTTTTGAAAATGCAGTACATGTCTCCCTTGAAATGAGAAAATAAAGCAGTAGTTATTGGAATTGTCCCATTGGCAAATCTTAATTGATTTGATTGATTGTATTTATCTCAAGCTTATAAACAGGAATCAATCATAGATGTAACAGCAGTTACAATACATGAAAGAAATCTTGTCACCTCATATTTTATCATTTTTGCCGTGTAGATAGAGTTTAAGAACCACTTCTTTGTTAAAACATATTTATAATCAACCCTCAAAATACTTGAAAACTGCTTAAAAACACACATTATCATGAATAGCCAAGCAGAAGTTAACATTTCACACATTTATTCTCTAATTTATCCTCGATGAGAACTGGATTGATCTTATGAATGTAAAGCCTTAATTTAGTTGCTTGGTTACCCCATTGACGAGCCTGTTATACTTATAAACTTGTGAATTTCAATCACTGTGATGAATTCAATCTCCATTAGCACTTGGTCGGAAAGATGTGCTGCTGCTGCTGCTGCTGCTGCTGCTGCTGGGGTGACTGATTGGCCTGACGGTGCACAGGGCTCCCGGCTCAGTAGGAGAAGGAGAAAAATCAGAGTGAAAACAGTTATTTGTCTGCTCATATATATATAATTCTTGAACAGCGGTACCTCATCCGACCTGCGCAACATTCATAGGGGACAATGAAAGCAAACGATGGGATGCCTCTCTCCTGCTCCCCTCCCCTTCGCTCTTTCATCTCTTCTTCCCACAAGCCTGATTCACCACTTGTGACCCCTACGGCTGCCTCGTTCGAAATAGACAACAAAGTGTCTGAGATAAAACCGGTGGGGCGTTGGAGATTGTCGTTCGGTGCTGTTTGTGCTGTGGCCATCTCTCTTTGCTGCTTAGTGCATTAAGACATCAGCACTTCTCACAAAGTTGTCTCTGATCTCCTCAAAGGAAACCCCACACTAATCCCTCGCTATGATCATAAGCACGGCGTTCATGAATGCAGATAGTTTAGCCTCCTCGTTTACTCTGTTTGTTACTGTGGTGGCCATTATTTATAGTCTTGCTTGGGCCCAGAGTGGCGTGAGTGGGTCTCAGGAGGATTGGGAAGTGGAGCCAGTGCTACCTATAGTGCGGAAGATATACCACCTCACCCCCGCTGAGAACTTGGAGCAGGAAATGAACTCATAAATCAAGCAGTAAATTGAGTGTAGGGCTGTGCTTACTCATCTCAAGAGGTCCGGTCCTCTTCCTCCACACAAGAACCAGCTTCTTTTGCTGGGTGACTAATGCAACGCTGCACTTTTCTGTAACGCGTGTCTTTCCCACTTATCGCCCAAAAAAAAATCTTAACTCTGGCCTGCAGGCTTACAGTGTGGGAACAGGAGCATCGGCAGAGGTGGGAAACTCCAGCAGATGGATGCCAACTGGCCACAGATAGGCACCAGATTAAAACACAGGAACTTTACTGCAATTCCAGTGTTCAGTAGGACACAAGCACAGACAAATGCATGAGCTTGCTTTATTGGATGTGTCAACTCTACCTCATGTGTAATTTAGTGAGTATGGCAGCAATTATGCAATAGGTTGCGTTTATGTTCAAACTTCCACATCTTCTGTGTTGGTGCGTATCCACTAACTATTTTCTCAAAAAGGTGACGAGAATCTGACCATTTTCAAGAAACATCTGGTGTTGGCCATGTGGAAAGAATAGCATGGTGGGTTTGTGAATAATACATACAATAATACAATATCAAACGCTTTTGAAAACATTTGAGAATGTCTCTATTTCTTATTTCCCATATACAGGTATTGGCATCTGCCCTCCTACTGAAATAGAATTATTGCACATAAACGCAATCTATTAAGCAAGTGAGAATGTTAAGATGAATGTTTTTCTCATTAACACTGTAGAAGCAGTTACTTATAGATAATGCATTTTTCTGCTGCTACTCTGTGGATTTGTCTCACTGATTTTTTGAAAGGCAAATGCATTAGAAAGAATAGTTGAAATAGATGATTAGAAATGGAATATGATTAAAGTGTTTATGGTCGAGTTTTGGGGTGATAGCTATTTAAAGTAATGTTAATTTTCAACTTTCATGATTCCTGAATGTGTTGTCCAGCAGATGAACTTGTTCCCCTCATTGTGATGCTGCTGGTGCGAGCTGGGTGTCTTTACACTGGACAGCGCCTGAGAGCTTCTCCCCTGTCTGCCCCAGGCTACACTGACAGTCACAATCCCTGTCCACAAGAATTAAAATATCTATTTATCAAGCGTCGACCGGAGCGTCTGGGGACTGGCCAGGGAAAATGGCACACAGTCAGCCTCTTATAGCACTGGGACTTTGTCTGAGAGTTCGACATGCTGGGACGTGCCGGTGTAGCTTGTTGTCGTGACAGTGATGTTAGAATAAGCTCTCATCTCTATGCACTTTATTTTAGTGCATTTTACATCAAAGAAAATTGCTCTTTTTATATGTAACTATATTATTTGTTTGGTTTGCCTTTAAATAACTCAATTGATGAGACAAGACAACTATTTTTATAATGTGTGTGTGTTGTGTTCAGGTGTGTGCATCCACCCCTGCTGATCCTTGCATCTATTTAAAAGGGACTCCGCCGCCTCCTACAGCTACTCACAGCAATTTGCACACAGCGGACCAAATCTCCAACAGCAGCTGCCCTGAGGTTCGTACCTATCTGCTGACACCTGCTGGCCAAAAATATACAGTCACTCAAACGTCTTCTATTTTCTCCCTCGTCTGCACAATGGTATTTATTATCATCTGTCATCGTCATATCAGATCTAATTTATTTAGCATGGTGAAAATCACTCAAATTGATTTTGATGCTATTATTATGGCAATTATTATGCAATTATTGTGTTTAGTATCCAGTCCATTCCAACTTATGTTGAACAGTTTCACAGTTACTCGTGCTGCACCGAAACTAAAGGTAAAATACAATATCACAATTATCAAGTCTGCCAACTTTATTCTAAAACATGGATCAAACATTTTTGTATATAGCTATATTTTTATTAAGACAAAATCCATATAATTGCTAAAATACCAACAAGATAATAAAAACTACTAACATGCTAATTAAGTAAAAAGAAAAACAACAACAGAGGACCACATAAACCATGCAGTTTTTTCACTTATAGTTGTATGATAATTCTAATATAAACTATTATTGTAAGCCAGTGTTGAGGTGCCATCACCAAATCCCATCTTGCGTGCGTGTGTGTTTGTAAATCTCTGTGCGCGTGCGTGCCCCTTTATGCAACCATAGATCCATGCTGCCAACCCTCTGTTCCAGACACCCCTTTTCAAAGCCCCACGATTTTCTCCCTTCCCCCTTTATCCTGGAGATTTCATCAAGCGCGCGACAACTACACCGGATACAGACATCGGTTTGCTCAAAAAAATAAAAGCACGTTTAGTTTTTATACCTCAAACCTGTCTTTCTTGGCGTCAAAAAAGCTTGTTTGTCAATAGACAGGAAGGGTAATCCGATATCAACCGTAAGAATTGCAGTAATTAATGATAAACGAGCATTTCTCACTTGATAGCTATTTTACTTTTTAAAGAAGCTACCGGATGTTAGTTTCCCGACCTGAGCACGGATTTAGGAATGTGGAGCCCTCCGACGTCACCCTGAAACGCCCGGGGTCCTGTTTTTAAGAAGAAAAACTTTTCTAAAACATGAACAACTCTACGGTAAGTCATACAGCTACTTTTAAAATACTGTGATGCATTAACAACAGCACTTGCGTTTTATTATCATTACAAAGTTATCTTTCTGTCTTTTTTAGAGGCCTTATGTTATGCTCTTTACACGCTGAAGATGTCCGTTAGCTAGCATGGCACGTAGATAATTGTGGGCGAAAAACAAGCTAATATGCTAACTTTGGATTACTTTTATGAGATGAAAAGATAAAAGTTCTGTCTTTGTAACTCAAGATGAGGGTTAAATGAGCCCAGACATGTTGGTGCATGCACGGTAAGCATTGTTAAGGTCAAGCGAGTTATTAAAAAGTCCTCGCCATGACTACGATTGTATTCTCTGGCCAATCTGTATGGAACGCGCTGAAGTTTTCACGTTTGTATAGGATTAGACACAGTGTGCATGCGTGTTGTAGTTCCCAGTTCCCTCTTGGGCGATGTATTTGCAGGTACATAGATGAAAACATTCCCTAATGCTCTCCATGTTTTGGTAACATGCTCTCTCCAGGGACGCTCCGGTGTGTCTCCATAGTAACAGCGGCGTAGGGGGCGGAACGGGAGAAGCACGGCGGCTGCTCGGTGTCCTGCTGTCGGTAGAAGCGTTCAACATCAGTCGGAAGATGGTAAGGAAAGCGCGGCCGTGTGTGGAGATCAGCGTGTTGGGTAGATGGATTCTGCAGTGCTGGAATCTAGGATCCTATATCATTGCTTTGTATTGCTTCACCAGTTTGGATGCGTAATTGCAATTTTTTCTTCCATTTTTTCAGCCATTTCAAGGGGGCTTCTATTACCCCTACATCCGTGACACCCAAGGGGCCCATTCTTCAGCTGGGATCCCTTCTCTGCTTAATTCTCCATACAGCCAGCAGTCTGTGAATGGTCATTGTGCTCCAGGTATGACTCCTTCCAGCGGCATCTCCACAGCTCCCCTCTTCAGGTTTCAGCAGCGGAGGGAATGTGTGGACTGGAGACGTATAAATGCCTTGGACCTCGACACGGTGGTCAGTCAAATAGATGTGGGGGTTCTTCAGGAGTACATCAGTGCTGTCACATACTGCAGCCTGGATGGCGAGCGTTGCCCTCGGTGCCAGAGCGCAGTAGACCCGGCTCTGATCAAGCTTATTCGCCTGGCACAGCTCATTGTGGAGTACCTGCTTCACTGCCAGGAGTTACTGACATTGGAAATGCATGGGATGGAGGAAAAGCTCGCAACTGCTGATAAAGACCGTGTGCAGATGCTAGCTGAGCAAAAGGAAAAAGAAGAACAGATGAAGACGCTGAATGAAGAGTTAAAACAGAGAAAGAAGATTATTCGCACCCAGCAGAGGCTTATTTCCCCAAACATCAACAGTCATAAGGTACAGTGAGAAATTTAAATGAATATCCATTTCACATGTGTGTGCAGCAAGCTGACAGCTCTCACCCTCCCTCACCCGACTCCTCCCCCACTGCCCTGACATTGTTCTATTGATCTATTCATGGCTTGCTTTGTGTGGAGCTGCGTAGAGCTAAAATGTTAAAACCTTATTCCAAATGAAGCAAAACCTTTTAGTTCAGAAGATTATTAAGTTTTGTGTTAACTTAACAGAACTATAGCTATATGTAACAATACTAAACTCTGCATGTTGTTGGCATGGCTTTAATGAGCTTTGAACTTGAAGTAAAGGATTAAAAGGCTCAGAGCAGATGGCGGCACTACAGTAGATTCAATTTATTCCTAAAACCCCCCTATAAAAACTGTAATTCTTATTGTCTGAGTTTGATTTAAGTTAATTAAAGACATCCACATTTAATTCCGCTTCTGACATTACTGACTTTAACAAAGTCACAATTTCTTTAAAACTAACCTGCTGTTATTTTGGTGTACACTTTGACTTCTAACCCAGCCAAGCAGTTTCCAGGGCAACTCCTGTAGTGTGTCTTGACAGCATGAGGTTGCTAGGTGTGCTAGCAGCTCAGCTAACACAAGTGGCTCAATAATTGATAGAGAAGCCATGAGTCTTCTCACGTTGTAAAATGTTGTACTTTTACCTCATTTATTTCTTAATGTATTTGATTTCATTTACATCTGATGCAGTTGTTTTATACAAAAAGACATGGCAAATTTGGCAATAGGATATCAGTATCAGCCAGATTAACATTGAATGAAGTCAGACTTGTGAGCTGTGGAGTTAAATGTAGCGTGTGATGTGAGTGTGGTTATGACAGGGAGTGTGGTCTCAGCCTGAGGGGACCGCTGCATCATTCGTATCTGTCCAGAGTGTTGACATATGCTTTAAAGCCAAAAGCTTTGATGGATGTTATTTTTTGTGATTAGTCAAAAATAGAAATGGTTGCCAATGAGAGCACCACCAAGCAATTACCGTAGCTATATGGCTTTCAACAGTATAACATAAATCTTTATTTTTCCTTTTCCTAGTGTCCACTTTGTGAAAAATCTTTTCTTAATGCTACTTTCCTCCAAAATCATCTACAAAGACGCCATCAGGACGAGTATGAAGCCAGTAAGTGACAAAGGCTTTTTGTTAAGTTTACACATTCTCCTAATTGACTGTAATCCTTATATTTTTAGGATTGAAATCCAATTGTGAGACGAAATCAGAAATTGACGCCCTCAAATCAGAGATCACAGCTTTAAAGGAGCAGATAGTTCAACAGCAACAGACCCTGCAAACAAAAATAGCACAGGTACAATTACAGCTACAGTCTTATATTTCTTGCTTAAAACAGGTAAGTTGTAATTGTCATTTTTAATTTTAGGAAAAGGAGCAGGAGTCCTTGCATAGAGATCTTTTAAGGGAGCTGGATCGGTTTAAGGCTGAGGAGACGGCTCGAATGGACAAAAAGATCGAAGACAGTCGAGACGGCATGCGGCGGGAGATGGAGTTTCTGTACACTCGAAATATTCAAGTCCTAAATGTACATAGTTGGATTATCTGTTTATGAACCGTGTGGAATATGGTTTAAACATTTATTATTGTGAATGCTGGACATTTGTAGGAAGCAAATCAACAGCAGTCGTCAAGGCCTGGAAAGTCCAGTCCTGTTCAGGTGGAACCAGAAAAAGACCTGGATAACTATAGAGAGAAGCAGAAACAAGCAATGCATAAGCTTGAGCAGCAGCTTAAGAAACAGGTGACTGAAAACCAACAGCTCACTATCTTACTACTATTACATTATTGTACGTTACTACTAAATTCTATTTTTCTGTAGGACAAAAAATGGGAAGCCAGGTTGGAGGATATAAAGGATCAGCATGAATTAGAGAAAAATAAGGTGTGTTTTTCTTTTCTTGCTGTATGACGTTTGGATCTGATGACATTATATTTTTCTTATTTTGAATTATTTTTTCTCTCCGGGTCAGTTACTGAACGAGCTCAACAGAATGCAGATCACAGTGTCCGAGCATCAGGACCACACTCACAGGCTGCGGCAGGACCTGAGCCGAAAGCTGCAAGAGAAGGAACAAACCATCAAGCGCCAGAGAGAGCAGGTCGGTCATCAGCCACATTATCACAGCCTCCTCTGCCGACAGGAAGCGGGCCGTAGGCTTGGGCCTTGTTCAGGATTTCCTTTATTAGCAGCATCCACAGTTTAAAGGCCTCATACTGTACTTGTGATAGTAGTGATGTGTATTCGCTCAAACTTTGCCCCCTTTTTTTTAACAGATGCAGAGGATAGCCTCTAGCCCACCTGCCAAAATTATTGAAACACAAGGTATTTATTTTTGTTTAAAATATGCACATAAGAAATAATGAATTCACGAGAGACACATGATTATACTGCATTTTGTGAATGCTGAAACACAACAGGAATCTCATTTGTTTTATCTTCTTCAGTTCTTCACACATCTGCAGCACCAGAGCCTAAACAGAGGAGAGTTGTTCTTGGTGAGTCAAAGATATTTGTTAATAATTTAAAGCTTGTTTATTTCTTTATTTATAGATCATTTCATATAATAGTCATTGTTACATTTATTAAAAAACAGTAGGCCTAGGCTAGCTCACTCACTGCCTCACATGATATACGCCCTTCATATCTGATGTATGACCTTTGACGTGTGCTGTTCGTAAAGAGGAGCCTCCCTCTGCTCCTGTACTGGACCCTATACAGGAGCTGTCAGACGAGGACAGAGGTAACACATGCAGAGAGCCGCTCAAGTGCATGCCATCTGCATGGATGCATCAGTCTGTCTTAAAGGTCATTAACACCAGGAGTCAGATAGTCTTCTTGGCATGTTGATCACAAAGGCTTTAGAATGACCTCATATCAGGTCATAGTCAGTTATAGTCTGCTGTTCAATCATTTGGAGTCATTAGAGCATCATCTTTGTGCATTGATAGTGCAAACTTGCATGGAGGCATTCTCATCTGGCTTCCCCACTTAATCCTCTCCAACCTCTTCATTTGTCTTGGCTTATATCAAGCTGCATTATATCATGCAATACCAAACTTTAAACTAGCACTGATGAACTGTTATTTTTCAGAATCCAGTGTTTCTGAAGCAAAGCCTGTGAAGAAAAGTCAAGTGCCACCACCGCAGAAGAAACAATGGACAGCTCTCAAAGCACTGAGAAAAAACCCCAACCTCAGAAGAGAGATGAGGCCTGAGGTAGAGAAGAATGTCATGAGAAAGCTGGAGAGCTATGGAGTCAAACCTGTGAGTAGTTAACATTCATTAGTCAATTATACTGCTTTTAGTGCCATCTGCTGGTAAACCGGGGGCAGGACAGATACAACATGTGGTCATAAACTCACCTTGTGCATTGTGATGCTTAGCCATATTTACACACTTAATATATCACACTGAATCTGTTTCTTCCCTCACAGAATCAGAGTGGACTTAAACTCAGAGAGAAGGAGTCCATACTTGTCAAGGTGTGTGCGGAACGAGAGAGGGAGTCCCAGGAGCTTCCTGATTACTGGTCTTATCGCCAGGAAATTAGTGACACTGTGGATGAAAAACTGGGAGTCCCGAAGAAAAATCACGATCAGAAGAATAAGAAACCCAGGCAAGGTACTAGAACTCGCGCAGGCTTTCACAATCTGGTATGTGGGCCACGCTTTGTCTTTTGCAAGTGCGTTAACGAGCTGTGTGTTTGTGTAGTGTTGCAGATCCACCCTCGATCAAATAGCCTGCCCTCTAGAGCGCCAAATGTGGTGTCGGTATCATCAGAGAGGCTGTCTAAAACTCCACAGGCTGCTCCGAGATCCAAGAGCATGGAACCAAAGACCTCTACACCTAAGGACAAGACCCCATGGATGAGGAACTCTTCCATGTAAAGACTTTCAACATTAAATAAATGTTTGTTTGTCCAACAGGTTTTTATATGTACAATCTGTCACAGCATGCAAGTTACTATGAATTATTCATTATTATTATTATTATTATGAATATTGTTAGCCATATAGACTCGGTAGAATACATCAACAAAAGTCACAAACGATCTTTGTGTAACTCTCAAGGACACCTCCTTTCAGCTCAGGCGAAGAATCTGAAGACGAGGAGACCGACTCTGAGGAAGAGCTTCAGCTGGACCAGAGGAATAAAGTCAGTCTGGTTCAAAATAGAAGCTCTGGCGTGCTAACCAAACAAGCCTCAGTCACCTCCATAAACAGCCTGCAGTCCAGAGCGCCGTTGGCAGGAGTGTCCAAAACAACAGTCACAAAGATGGACAGTGAAGACGAGGACGACTGGTCTGAGGTCAGCGAGCTCCAGGAGATCGATCCGAAAGGGCTGCCGAGTTTCAAAGACCAGAATGGAAACGTGGAGAAGAAGAGCTTCGGTAAAGGTAGCTATTGAAGGCTATTGCGCAAAGGGTATTTTTGCAAGAATAATTATAACAGATCCAAATGACATGATTGTTTGATTTCTTTCAGAGAACAAAATTGTTGAAATAAGCAAAAAAATTGAAAAGCAACTTACGGAAAGATTGGGAAAGAAACCAGCAGGGGGCATTAGCATTCTGGCTGAGAGGAAAGATGAAGTCCAGGAACTTTCGGTAAGACCTTTAACTATGCACATCCTGCAAATGAAGTTTGAATGGTTCTGGTTTTGTTGGTGCATGGAGATGATTGTCCTGTTTGTGGCAGTGCACAGATCTAGACGAGAGCAACGAGTGGGTTTCGTCTTTAGAAGAGAAAGTTTCTAAACCAGTATACACCTCTGTGCCACTGAGGAGGAGCCTGGACTCGACCAGCACCAGTGTGTGGGGTACCTCCACCGGGAAGGGACCCAAGTCGAGCCAATCCCAGGGTATCACACCTATCATGTGTCATAATACATCCAACACGCTACAAGTATGAGATGTGTGATGTTGACTTTGTTCGTTTGTTTTACAGGTTTGACTGAAGCAAGTACAGGAAGCACTTTTAAGAGCAGCATTTACTCCATTAGTGATGTCAGCGACGATGATTTTAGCAAATAATGAACCTTCTGTTACTCCACAATCAAATAGCAATATACTAGAGACAGCAATATATGTGTAAGGAAAGGAAACTGCTAAAAATCTCAAAGGAATACGAGAAATGTATTTTCTATTGTGTCTTGACCATTTTCTAAGGTAGAAAAGTTTTGTGCCAACATGTATTTGCTCATAAAATGACAAGGAACAAGTTATTAAATTGTGCTCACCGTCTAGATGCAGGAATTTTATTATTCTAGGCGGAGGTCTGTGCTCTACGAGTACTTTTTTGTTATGATTTTTGTTTTGTACTATAGATTTTGCAGATTTGTTACAGAAAAGATATGTAATTTTTGTATAGAAAGTATTTATACAAAACAATAAAAACTTTTTCAATCTTAACAATGTCCACTCAATTCTCACAATGCAATATATACATTTGACATTACACGTTTGATGTTTTTTGATAAATCTCAAACAAAGCTGTCCCGGTTGTATGTGTTGATCGTTTTTGCAGATCTTGTTCCTCTCGTGGTCCGGCTCTTCCTTCCTTCGTAGAACAGCGGTGGAAGCAGGGTTACTCTGGAGGCGGGGGCCATGTATGTGCGTCTGCTGCGGCCGGTCACATACGTCCCATACACTCTGCGCTGGCTCAGGGAACTGGTCAGGAAACAAAACAAATCAGTGTTAAAAGAAACGCTCATGGTCGAGGTATACCTGAGTTTGAAAAGTTTATCAAGGTGTAAACTTGTTTCATTTAGTTAAGTCTCGGGTTTCAATACAAGGTGTCTGTAATGTCTTAACTGGGCTTACATTTAAAAGGCCTAATATCCAGTTTTGTGCGAAACATGATGCGAGAGTCTTGCTTAAATTTGATCATTTGAATTTAGCACATATGATAAGATAAGATAAGATGTGCTTTATTTATCTCACAAATGAGAAATTTACAATGGATGGAACATGAGACGGATTTTGTTGCTAGTCTCTGAGATGAATTATCGAATAGTTTCTTCACATGAAATTATGAGAATAAGCTTGAGATATTGTGAGAATAATCACTAAATATGAGATTAAACTCGAAACTCGGTAAACATTTTAGTAATACGAGTTTATTCTCCTAATCCTATGACTTTTTTTACTACTACGCACATGCAATATACATGTATATGGACACAGCTGAAATT
>JAPMNZ010845360.1:0-11664 GCA_029875035.1 Pomatoschistus microps | reverse complement strand
TCCTGATTGGTCGATTATTTTCTGATCTGATGGAAATGGTTTGGTATGCGCTCGATCCCAGACCAATGTGGCTCAGCCAAACGCCTCTGGCGGAACATGGCGGAACTACATTGGTCTGGCAGAGCCAGGCTATATGAATTGGGCTATACAAATAAACTTGCCTTGCCTCATTTGAAAAATCTAAATTTAGATAAGAGAAAAGTCACGAGATAAATCTGACTAAACCCAATAAAAAAGGAGGAGTCAGCTTTCACCTGTGTTGTCCAACAGAATGACCATGTTGTTCCAAGCCAGGCTGTGGTCAGGCTTCAGCATTGTTGCGTTCCTCCAGGCGTTCAGGGCTTCCACATGTCTCTGTTGGTCGGCATACTAATAGGAAGAGAGAACAAACTAAATTACATTTTCTTTTTCTATTCATTACACTGATTAATGAATCAACTCACCAAGCGTCCCAGATTGTAATAGCAGTCTGGATATTTTTTACGGAATCGGATTGCGTTCCAGTAGCTGCGCTCTGCCGCCCCAAACTTCTGCAGACTGTTCTGAACAATACCAAGATTCATCCACGCAGCAGCAAAATCTGACCTAATGCAAACACAAATTTTGAAGTGTTCACACTCAAACAAAAATATTTTAGATATGATTAGTAGCTCTACTGAATTACTGGATAGAAACTGCTTTAGAGAGAAGATCCTCGGCTTCTATGAGCTCATTCCTCTCTTTAAGTATGTTCCCCAGGTTGTTCATGGCATGGACGTAAGTAGGATGCAATCTAGAAAATAACAAAAAAAACCTCATTTCATTGTGATAAAATGTATTTATCCAATTGATGTGCAGATCATTGTTAGCAAAGACGCACCTCACAGCCTCTCTGTAATACACAATAGCAGCTGTAGTGTTTCCTCTGTCAGCTAAGTTTTTACCTACATTGTAATGAACCTACAGAAAGAATTGTCAAACGATGAAGGTTGTGGATGACTTTAGTATGTTAGATACACAGAAACAACTGTGTACCTTTGCATTGAGGGGGCAGACAGACAGGGCGCTGGTGAAAAGGGTTTTCTCTGAATGCCACTGGTGACTGCGGAGAGCACAGCGAACCACATACACACACAACAGCGCCATCATGGAAACACACAACAGCTTCTACAGATACAAAAACACAAACATATATGGCATAAAGCAGTGAGCATGTAAAGCAGGACAGTTTACATTCAAGGTTAAAATAAATTGTGTGACTGAGTGTTAATAGACAGCAACTGTATCTGGCTAACATGTGGGCACCCCCTGCTGTTACTGTCCCTTTAAAGGTAAATCATTAGTCATTTCTTAGTCTGTGATCATGAGAATCACAAAGCTTCTCAATCATCAAAGAAACAGGTGGAGGGATACAAGATTGTAAATTAGCGACAACTAGACCTGATGACAACATGTCATGAGGCGTCGCCATCTTATCAAATTGACGATATTACGTTACAGCCAAATTCTTAGGTCAGGTTGGAAGACCTACCCTATATTTGGGGAAGCGGCTACAGCACTGTCCCACAGAGTAGGCAACAAGTAAACAATATCCAGCTGATGAAAGGTACAGCACTCTTTCTGCAATGACAAAGCCCACTCTGAAGAACATGTTGGAGGCCGGAAGGAAAGGCACCACCAGTAACACCAGGGCTAAAGTTAGAGCCCTGATGGAGAGATGGAGAGACGGGGAGCATCATGCAGCAAAAGAGAAAACAAATTAATGAATACATGTTGCGGGTTTGTATTGTACAGCTTGCTTTAACATTACCTTCTTTTCTGCAAGTCCTGGGCGCACAGGGCTTGGTTTATCAGGCCAATCAGAAAGCACCAGAGGAGAATGAGCCAAACCATCCTCCAATCAGCAGCAGATGTTATAAGAGGCACACAGCCCATCGACCAATCAAAGCAGAGCCACCAAGGACATATCAACAGCCATGCATTGAGACAATAGTAGTAATTATAGTTCACAATCTAAATGAACACAGAAAAGGCAATTAATACATTTTAGCAGGGAACTTGATAGATGTATATCTGTTGACAAGTGGAATAAAGCAAAACTCAACTCTAAAAAAAATGTTTTCAGCAAATGAGGCCGGGTTGTCCACTTCTGTGAACGCAGGGGGGCCAGTTCCCATGATCTTCCAGCGGGCATAGAGCATAGAAATGCCTCCAAGAACCATAAGTGCCAATCGTTTTGGGAGTCCATTTTGAAATAGATGACTTACCTATCAGACAGAGTCAAGTAATGCACAAACACATACAGATATAGAATAAAATGGGAACATCATATATGATGTTTTTCCACCTTCCAAAACACAACAAATCTCTTTATATCAGGGAACCATTCACACCACACATTCGTCCACCAGTATATACATCCATACATACAAACATACATACATACACACATACATACAAGGTGTGAGGTGGCTGAAGTATGATGCAGCATTCACCAACAAGAGCTGGTTGCACCTAATAACCTGCTAGTCAAATGATCTGACCATTCAAACAATGATGTTTATGCTTGAAGTGGGATTCAAACCACCAACCTAGTTCACACACTCTAGAAACTGAGTTACTGCCAAATCAAGGGTCTTCAAAACAAAAATTAATAATATTAAAATGAAAAAAGATCAAGGAACTACTAATTTCCACTCACACTGAAAGTCGTCTTCCTAAGGAGTAGCCTCTGGCTGAGTTCATACACGTCAACATTACATATCAACAGGACATCAAAGGCTGCATTCACCCCCTGAAGAAAAAACACAAAAATAAAAAGAGAAAATAAATCATCAGTTCAGGTAAAGTAGCTTTTTTTGTTTTACAAGTTTAGACTAAATGTTTGTACCGGTATGTACACGGTATTTTCAGTACATGCCAGTAAAAGATCATCTATGTATGCTATAACATGCAGTATATTTATAACTTGTATTGCTTACAGTGGGATAAAAATGTACTCTTAAAAATGTTCTCTCATTAATGTCCGTACCAAAACTGTGATGCCTTGTTCTTTACAAAGCATTGCTGCAGCACACAGCAAGAGGCTGGCCACAACCCACTGGACAGAAAACCTGTCATCTCTGTCACTTCCTGCAAACACAAAGCCAAAACCCACCAGTTACAAAAATAACAAAACAAATAAAAAGACCTTCAAATGTATCTGATGATGCTGTGTGTAGGCAAATGCATCCATCAAATTAACTTCAAGGCTTCAAACGTGACAGTATGCATAGGTGATCAAGAGTGACATACAAACCTTTGTTGAAGGCTCTGCAGTAGGACAGAAAGGACAGCTGGAAGAACAGGGCACATAGCAGGTCTGCTCTGCCCACTATCCCAGCAACCTACATTAGGGTGCAGATACATATTTGTCAGACCCTTGATGAATTAATTACACCATATTTCCACTTTTGCATAATGCGGAGTTATCACATATTAATAAAGAGGAAGAATATCTCATTACGAGGCTGGACTATTGTGTGTGCAGGATACAGTGTGTGGGTACAGTATGGTTGGCATCCTGGGGTTGGCTGCTTTGATACGTACAGCGGGCCCAAGCCAACTGTGTGCCTGCCTCACACCCCCCAGGTTTCGCCCAGTCCTTGCCCTGCATGATTAAAGAGAATGAAGAGGGGGATAGCTGCCTTCCAGCCAAGCTTTACAGCAAACACACATCGCTGGCAGGTCAATAAGAATCCTAACACATCTAATAGTCAGGCCGGTGTACCACGTGCACCTTCTCCCCATGCTTCCAACTGAGACAAGGCTTTTGTTCTTGGCATGGATCCACTGTATGTTTAGTATGAACACCTCTGGACTCGTATGCCAAGATGTCCTGGTGTACCACTATTTGCAAAGAAACGTGTTTTTAGGCAAAAATGTATGGTTGGATACAGTAATAATCACGGGTTTGTAGTAAAATTACACCAGAAATTCTAACTAAATATTAGGGTCTAACCCTCATAATGAATACACCTTATTTCAAATTAAGTTGTTTAGGATATTGAATAAAAAGGAAAGGGTGTTGGTAAGATAAAAAACCCTACAAAAATGTACACAAAAGACCAATTGTTTCAGATATTTTTTTGCAAATCCATCTAAATTTTGGTGATAATTTTTTCACTGGCCATAAAAGGTCACTCAAAGATGTTCAGTTTTGCTTTATTTGGGTCGCTTCAGAAACCACTTGGAATCTGGCGTGACCATTTGCCCCGAGCAATGCAACAAATCTCCTGTGATTGGATGCACTGTCAAAAAGTGAACAAAGGGATGTACAGAATTAAAAGATAAAAAGATATAGTAGAGAAATCAACACTAAAATCCCAAACATCGTCACATGCCAACTGTGGGCTTTGTGATAAACTATACAATTTAAAGTGTTTTATTTCTATTGTCGCCAGCCGTAAGGCACATGTGAGAATTATTCATGCAGTCTATGCAACACCTGTGAACTATATTTGAGAGAAATTGTCTTGTGTATAGAGTAAACATTTTTGAATAACCTTGAAAAATGTGATAAAAACAAAAGTGTTGTGCTAGTAATATTTAGTGATAGCTGCATTGGCTTACACTTACACTTTCTGTGTGCACCGGATGAGCAGCGAAGAAGAGTGCAGCCAGCAGAGAGGTCTTAGGAGCAAGGTTCTGGATACTTCTCTTTTCATCATAGGACAGTCCACCCATCAGAATAGCAAACATGTCAATCATGAGGGCGGATATAATCGCATGAAGGAGGATATTCAACACATGGAAGCCGACAGGGTGCAGACCTCCCACCAAGAGGTAGTTCAGCCTACAGCAAGAGAGGGATGCTCTTAATTAAGTCTGATTGATGTTTGCATTTGAACAGTGCTGATAACTTTAATCAAAATCAGTATGTACATTTGATCATAATATGACAATATAATTCTTTGAACAAATACAATTCTAAAATTAACTTTGTACAAATAAAAATCTAAACCAAATTAACATACAATTTTACCTAAAAGTTAAGACAGTGAAAGGTCTGTAGGATTTGTGACTAGAGTTGCTACTAAGGTTACTCCCCCAAAAGTCATTCCTCCAAAGGTTACCAAGAGGTGTTGTTGGTCTCAAGTCCTGAAAGTACAGTAAACACGTGAATCCATGTGCACATCGCAATACTATGTGCAAGATAGCATACCTTGTTGTTGACAATTGCTTCAGAGTCATCAAACACAAACTCCCCATCATAACTGTTAATAAAGCAAAGCAGTGCCACCACGCTCACGCAGAGCTTTGCTTGAAGTGGTGAAAGCTTTGGCAGCGGTATATGGCGATCCCAGCAAACCTCTGGCAATGTCATGTTACACAGGGCTTATAGCACAATACCATCCTTGAAATATTCCCTAAGCAAAACAGAGAAACACAAAATATAGGATGAAGATGCAATTTCCAAACTTAATAAAACTGTAATCACACTTTTTTGATGGATTACCTTGAGAGGGATGCTCTTCATTTCATTGTACAGTGTGTTAGCTCCTTTGTCCACAGGCTAACACGCAAATCCACACGTCAATACTAAAACCACGTCCATTCTCTTGCATTTAAATTGCAGTTTATACACTTGTTTAAAATGCAGTGTTGAGCGCTGCTAATTCAAGGCTGACCTTCTTTTAGGTGAAGATCCAGGCTCAGGAACAGTAACTTTAGCCTGTCTCCATCATACTTTGGCTGCTTCATGCTCCGTTCACAACCTCATAAATGCCAAACGGAATATCAGCTCAGTTTAATTTAGTTAAAGAGGGCTTTGGTGTTTAGCAGCAAATATAGTTGTAGTCAAGAAGCCCGTGCGGTTGTATGGAGGACAGTGTTGTGAACACAACACACACCGTGAGAATTACTTCCGGGTCACGTGGACACTTTCAGCCAATGAGGTTCTCCATATAAAATGAGCACTTCTGCACACAAAAAGAAAGCAGTCACAGATAAAAAGCCAATACATAAATTATATTATTTGATAGAAAAACAATTGGGAATAGATTCATGAAGATAATAATCCACAAAACTAAATATTATGAAAATATTATTTCAAATTTGTATTGGAAATGAATTATGATTTTAGTATGTCACAGTAATGGCATTTAAGTGCATAATATAATGGACATAGTAATGCCTGGGACATAGGAAAAGGGTCAATGGTCAAGGCCCAATCAGAAATAAAATGGGCAAAACACTGGAGGGTGTTCCATCATTATCCCTGGAACATCTATCTCAAGCAGACTGAGGCTAAGGGAGACAGAAGACATGCATTCATTGAGTGGAAATCAGCATCAAAGGTTCATGTCAAAATATTACCTTGAAATGATAAAAACAACTTTCTAAACAATAGTCCTTTTATATTTTCATAAATATGATCACATGATTACTGGTAGGAAATTATTTCTACTAAAATGCTACAAATGTCTTGGGTATCAAATAATACTAAATAAAAGGAAAGAAACAATATTTCACCGGTTCAATTATTGTAAGCATACTCAGTTGAGACATTCAGTCTGTCACATATCTTCAGCAGAGTCTATGAAAAATAATAGTGCAAATCCTTAATTAGATGAGAAAAGTAAAACACAGACATAATTTTACCCTTGTCACTGCTGTGTGGCCCACAGAAGGAAGTATCTTAACCGAGGACGATGATGGAAAGAAGAGAGCATTAATGAGGCCAAACTCAGCGGGCAGGAGCAAAGAAACTATCACTTAGAGGTAAGACGGCCGCTAATATCATCCTCCAAAAAAGCAAGGGGGTGACATATTACAATAATGATGCATATGTGCTAAGTAAGCAACTTGGAGTGAAACAAAGTCCATTTGTTTGAGGGATTGTGTGTGGATACAGTAAAACATACAGTATTTACCGGTGGAAAGGTTTCAGCTTCATTAGGCTGCTGTTGTGTCAGATTTTTTTCTTCTCAAAAGATGAGGATATTGTTTTGTTTTATGTTATTGTCCTTGCTTCCAGGAAACTGCTAAACAGACAAAACAAAAGTCACATTGTTTCTAAAAGTTGGAACATTTGATTACTGTAAAGAAAACTTTATTTTCCCTGTATGGCCATCCCAACGACGAGGGAGGGGACTCTTTTTGTCACTTTTCCCAAAGTGACACATTTCAGGATTTGCATGTAATGTTGAATCTTGCCAATACAATTATCAATCAAACATATACCTACATATACATTATGTCTTGGGATGGTTGAGTCAGCAGATACTGTATATCCAGGAATGCATCCAACCAAAAAAATTCAACAACTTTACCCCTTCAGCCGGTTGTGCAGATTTGTACAAAAAATCTTGTTACAGGTACAAAGTCACTCTTGCAAAGTTTAGACGGTACTCAAGTGCTCAGGTGCCCTATAGAGAGTGTGGTGAAAGATTCTCTGCTCTCCGCATGAGACCAAAGGACAACCAAGTGTGAACGATGATCCTCTTTGATAAAGACCTCCACATCAAGTAAAACCACCCTGGAGATCAGGGCCTGTTATCGTATATATCTGTGCATCCATTGTGCTGTGGTTGCAGTCAGTGTCATCTGCTGACTCCATAAGGATTCTTGTTCACTCATGACATTTCTTTAAAAGACCTGTATGATAAGAGCAACTCCATAAGCCTCTTTTACTTAAAAAAAAAAAAAAGATACAAGATGAGCACTGTACTCTTGCGAAAGTTGAAGCTGAATCTTATTGAAGAATGGTAAATACTGTATGCTTAAAATTCAAATCAAACAAAACTCAAATAATATTCCACGTAGGAACTTTTGAAATGCAAACACAGACAACAAGCACATCTCTCTGCTTGTGCAGCCGTTTCAAATAGCTTTAACTAATTATGTAAATAAACTGATACATCAAGGCAACATTATATAATAGAATCAGAATCATTTTTATGTCCATGTAAGAAACAGGAAGTCACAGACTAGGAAATTGCTTTGGCTCTCGGTGCAACAGTCAAAGAAGAGAGGTAGATAATAGTGTAAGGCATAATTAAAATTAGCATACACTTCTAAGGCATAAAAATTAAGATTAAAAGTATTACAATTTATGATACAATATACAAGTGCGCTTGGTGCACACAATATGCAGTGAGCAGTGCGATAAGATTCTGATTAGAAGCTTTATTATTGATTGGACTTAATTAATCGTTTTAGCCACAACGCAAATCCACTATTTCAACAATGAATTTTGCACAAACATACAGACATAAGTGGCTTTTTGATCAGTACAAATATTTAACCAGTAAATGGTACAATATGTGTGATTGATAAGGTAAAATATGGTAGGTCTATCATAAGCAGCTTTTGAATCTAACTATTTAGACTCCCATAAAACAGATTTTTTTACCTGCGCATACAAACTGAGGAATCATATATTCACTCTTTTTAATGCACTGAGATTATTTATGATTGGCTTTGAAGCTCTTTGTGTAGGAAAAAGCGCTCTATAAATAAAGCTTGATCGATTGATAAAGCTTTTCTGTCATAATAAAAAAAATTCATCTATTTTTCACAGTCTCCCAAACACCTGCGCTGCTTTTAACGCTTCATATTACTTTGAAAACCAGTCCAATTGCATCAACTCTGCCCTGTACCTTCCACAGGTGTCTCTGACCACGACTCCCCCGAGTGGAGGTCTGGCCATCACAACAAATCACACTTCAGAGTGGACAACTGGCAGCACCCCACGGGCCCCTGGCAGAAGGGAGCGGGCCGACACTTAGATCAGCCGCCCCAGGAAAGCACAGCCCTCCACATGTGAGTGACCCCAGCCCGAGGTCACCGTCCACATCAGGGCCACGGCTAGATAAACGAAGCAGAGAGGGTGGATGGTAGAAAAGAAGACAGGATTGGCAGCAGTTTGGACATTTTGTTTTGGTTGCACGTACTTCCCCGCTGTTGCCGTCCTCCCTAGTGCTCCTTACAAAAACCCAAAAAGTGTTTGGTCGCCCGGGAAACCCCAGGCCTCCGTTTGATTGGCAGCTTGTCACATTACTGTCTGACAGCACTGGTGGAGAAGAGGAGGTACTGGGAAGTGGCTGGGGACACAATTCACTCACAAATAGTATATACAGTAACAGAAACAAATAGACCCTAAGGAGATCTCGCACAGACCAGCTGCGTAATGAAGCGGCGTCTCAGCCAGTGCTGCGTGTATTGACTGGAGGCTGTACAGGCACTATTCACTGGGGGAAGGTTCATAGAGGGACGCAGATGTTTCGCACACTGCGCACATTGTACTTGAGAGACCGAATGATTTTTTTAACCAGCGGGGTGTAAGGTACAGTCGATTGGTCTCTCCATGAGATTATTATTGTATTATTCATAACTGACCTCCATGTGCATTTTAAGTTCACTTTATTAACAAATACATTTCACGGAATCAAACTGTTGTGTTTAGACTTTGTTTATTGGTTTTAGTAGAAAGTTAACACCTGGTCTGGTTTGGTTTTTACAGCTCTGCTGATCTTTGAACTTTGAACAAGGCACTGCTTTGTTGCAATGAACTAGACGAAGCATTTGATAACTCAAATCTCCAATAGATCAGAACAGTTTCAGGGGAAAACCATTTATTTTACGCTACCTTATGAAGATATTTGGATAAGAGAAGACTTGTTTGCTCTGGTTATAACAATACACCAGTTGTAAGTATCAAGACGATTATGCACATTTTGCAGTTATTAAATGATTTCTTTGTTTTTATGAGGATGAATCATGACAAGCAGAATCATCTGGGGAAAAAATAGAAAAAAATATATACATTGTTGAGCTGCCAGCATTGGGTGACTGCTCTCATTGCCACCCCCCGACCCAGAAATGGACTAATAAAGGGGCAGAAAATGAATGAATGAATGAGTGAATGTTTTACTGATTTTGACATTACAAGATTTTAATACAACATGAGTCCTCACAGTATGACTTTCTTTAAATAAAAAAGTTTTTGGTAAACGAAAAATCAACCCAAGGTCTCTAAGCAGAACAGACAATTCCCTCACCCAAACAACAACGGTTCTCGGCAACAAACAGTGCCAGCAGTGGGTCACCAATGTTTGTCCACATGGGACTGACCCTTCTGGAAGGCCAGGGTCTGAGGGTCATCCCTGTGCCAGCTGCGACATATTGCGTGATAGTGTCAGAAAGCAACACTTGTCAACATTCATACTTGGATTTGACATATTTCTCAACACTGAGAGGAGACCATGCTTTCAGGTTACAGCTGAATTGGACTAATCATCTCGAACCCCTTTATTACAGGGCAGGTGTACGCAGGCTTCGGCCTAATATGAATTCCCCCATTAACATTTGAGGCCCATATTGAGGGCTCATATTCACATGCATGGGTCTCTCATACTGAGCAGCAGTGGCTAATCTCTCTGGGCATCTAACCCCCTATTGCCTGTCTTTCTATTGGTACCCCATTCTCCTTCCCCTTCTTTTCCCTCTGGAGGCCTGCATTAAACATAAAGACCCTGCATGGATGAGTGAGTCAACAAATTACCACTGCCAATAATGTGAAAAAACCCCTCACTATTTGCCACCAGTCCTTCATTTCCTTTTCCTCCCCCTTTACCTTACTGTTTGGCATTAGGTTATTGTTCTAGGCATTTAAATAAACATGATTATTTCCTTCTTTATTGCGTTTCGTTAGAGCTTCCCCTCCCCTCATGCTTGACTGGTTCATGTCCATCAACTCAGGGGAGCTTGACTCGCTCCAAAATCCCAGCTATAATACACACAAAACTGTTACAGCTGTTGATCTAACCTTTGAGTGTCTCCTAAGGAGCACAGTGATATTTGCACTTAATAAAATTATGCCTACCAGGAGAATATGCCGCTGACATTTGCCATTTGTCAAGTTGAGGTGGCAGCAAGCGCTTTATGACTCATTAGTGTTTAGGGTACAGTGAAGAGGGCTCCTGCGCCCCACTTGTCTCTTGTCACTTGGGATCAGATACATTATGAAGGAGGATGGATTTTTTTCAGTCCAAATTAATGGTCACATAGTTTATCAAATACTGCAGTGTATCATCTGATTGACGCTCTTTTTGTTAGCGAAAAGACCATCCTCATCTGCTGTCCTGCGATTTCCAGTCCGTTTGGCGCAGACTTTTAGATTAACATTGTCAACATAGAGTAACTGGCCTCATTCTGGTGTGTCTCTAAAGATAAAATTCAGACTTCCAATCCCAAAAAAAAGGCTTTTCTGTATCCGCTTTAAAACTAAGCCATGTATTTCCCATCTAGCACACAGCATGAAGAAAATCAATCCCCCTCCTAGAATTCACTGTCCCATTTAAAAGTGTGCCTTGTAAATTCCACACAAGAACCATGTACCTTTGCTACGCGAGGACTTTGAGGTCACACATAAAGGAACGAACAAATGAAGAGAAGGATCCGGAGCTGAAAATGAAGCACACATTTTGCGACGTTAACTCATGCAGAGTGATAGATGTCACAGATGTCAGGATTCTCGGGCGAAAGTCAAAAAGAGGTCACGCTGCACTAATGGCTTCTGCTTTAGTCTCATCTATAGCATAAGGGCCACAGGTCTGAGCAATTAACTGGGGTCGTGGGGTTTCAGCATGTGCTCATTTTACCACACCTTACAGTATATTTACTAAATCATGCACATATAAA
>JAPMNZ010845326.1:0-12752 GCA_029875035.1 Pomatoschistus microps | reverse complement strand
TACGGGAGATATGTATATATATCAAATAGAGTGAGTTTTATAAAGAATCAGGAGAGAGTATTGCCAGATGCCTTTCCAATTTGCAATCCTTTGAATGAAGCAATTCTTTAGAAAGAGGTTTTGGCTTTCTTTATAAAAGTCAATTTAAAGATGTATTTGATCAATAAATATATCTATAGAAGATACTTTTAGTGGTTGTTGTTGTTGTTGTTGCTACACAAACAAAATATAAAGCCATAAATACTGAAGCACTTTTCACCCCAACAGAAAAAACACAAAGTCCTGTCCATGTGTCATTACTTCCCATTATCTTCTGTAGATAAACTTCAACACTGCACTGCAATTATTTCTGATATAAAAGCCAAAGTCATGTAGTAAAATAGGCTAAAATCCTTTTCAAACACCTCTTCAAATGTTTACTGACAAGAGAGTGGCTTTTGATATCAAACAAATAGCACTTACGGGTGAGGAGACACAGAGCATTTGGGATGCATATGTTTCCAGAAGTTTCCAGTCCCAGAGTCTACTCACCTACAACCGGCAAACTACAACTTACCCTAACAATAGAGCGGTCAGTGGCAATCTGTGTAAACGCAGGTGAAATCACAGCAGTCAAAAACGCCTCTGTCTTTAGCCACATGTCACCCTTTACACATACAAGCACTGTACCACACTGAAGCCGCAACTTACGACTGCGTAGGATTTGACAAAAACCCAAGATCCAGAGAACCGTTGACTTCCTGTGGGTGCTCAGAGTATATTATTGCAATATATACAAAAAACTTACATCCACAATGAGAAAGTCCAGCCAGCACCAGTAGTTGGTGAAGTATTTCTTAAAGCCGTATGCAGTCCACTTGAGGAACATTTCCAGGACAAAGATGTAGGAGAAAACCTTGTCTGCGTATTCCAGCACCACCTTTATGACCTTTCTCTGCTCGATGTAGATGTCTTCAAACGCCTGTGGAAGAAACACTGTCATAAACCTACAAAAGGATCACCTTAAAAGTCCACAGATCTAAATCTCACCAAGGCCCCGCTGCTCAGCAGAATCATGAAGATGATAAATGTCTCAAACCAGCTGTGCTCCACTATTTGATAACAGGTTTTCCTCAGCCGCCACCACATCTGACCCAAGCCTTGGGTAATGTCAATCCGACAGCATTCACAGTGACGAACACACACTGCAAAAACATGTGACACTTACAAAAGCAATAATAGATAGATAAGATTTACACAATAATTGACATATGATTGTTTGGATATCATAAATAGGTACAAGCATATCTGCAAGTGTATACAGGACACAGTATGTCTTTTGTTTTTGCATTGCTCATTAGACCTGGACAATGATAAATGACAAGGGGTACATCTGTACTGTGCTGAAAAGTGATACAAGGACAGTTTATTTGATCGATTGGAGAGTGTAGACCACATACAAACCTTCCGGAAAACACTCTTCTGGGTCCATGCTGTCCTCCCCGAGCTCTGAGAGGTTGTCCTGCTCTTCTCCTGGTTTCCTCAGATCCACTGTGCTACCTTCAGACAGGCTTATCTTTTCCTGACAAACAAAATACACATCTAAAAATACACCATACAAACAGTAGAGAAAACATTGTAAATACACTCTGATGAGATTTTGTATAAGGTAATCGCAGCATATTTGGTCAAGTTCAAAGGACAGGGTTTCAGCCTCAATCCAATAAAGTGGTGTGCACCGTGTGCTTTAATCCAATATCCAAGAGCATTCACAAAAATAAGATCAGATTACCACCTGTCTCAGCTTCCATTTAGTAAACTGATCAGGTTTACTTATTCATACATAAATCAGCAGTAACAGTCATATAAAAGCAAAATAGTTTTACTTAGATTAAAGTGAACAGGCCTGCACTGGTGTGTCTGTGTGGCCCAGGCTAAATGACCAGTGAGCACCAGACTGCTCTCACTTTATGCCTCTATAATCTGTGTGCCGGGTCACGCTCCACATCTGGACTACAGCTGCAGCCAGAGACGAAGCACCAACAGAGCGACATGCTCTTTCACAGGACACTGCCAGGTCAGAGCAAGGAATTATCTGCTCTATAGTACCATATATTCCGTTATGTTGATTAGAGAGTGTAAGCTCTATTCATCGAAGAAGCTTCATTTAAAGACGTTTGCCATTAATACCGTTTTGAGGTCACGCATGGTCAATGTTATTCTGCATGGCTGATTAATCAGAATAAAAAAGATTAATCTATTTTATGCTGCATTTCTGTCCTTTCATTGCATTTAGTATTGTTGTGTCTGTGTTTTTTTGGATTCTATCTACAAATACATTTCCTAAGTTATATGCAATTTGAAATTGAAATATCTTTGGATTTCCAAAAAATACTAAATATAGTATTAGTAATATAAAATACTAATATGTTAATCATATGAATAAATAATTATGAAATATGATTATAGATAACACATATTACAATATACAAGCACCTATAAACATTGGAGTAAAATTATTTATCAAAGAGCAAACTATTTGGCCAAAGTATAGCATCAGTGTTCACAAATATTCAGTGCCTCTTGAAAGTACTACATCTTGAACTTTTTCACATTTTGTCAAGTTTCAAACTATAAAACCAAATATTATTAAGTGAAAGCAATATAATACATGATTTAGATTTTTTTTCTACAATAGAAAAATGAAAAGTGGGGTGTGCACAAGTGTTCAGCTGTTTTCACATTCCTAATGACTGCCAAATGACTGCTTGCACTAATGATTAAATGAATCCCAACTTTGTGTAATCTGCTTTGTATAATTATAGCTGTTTGGTGACTTTGAAGCATGGTCATACAAACATCATGCTGGGGTGAAAGTGGCTCACCCAAAATGAATTAAGGGGAAGAAAATGGATGGATGGATGAACATCTCACCGAGCACTATTCAATCTATTATTTGGAATTTAAAAGAGAATGGCACAACTGCAAATCTACCAGGACTCTGCTGTCTTTCCCCAATGTCACAGCTCCAACACAGAAAACGCTGAGCATAGATGAAGACACAAGGCCAATGGTTACTCTGGAGGGGATACAGCTATCCACAACTCACCTAGGAAAATCTGGCCTTTATGGATGAATGATTTAAAAATAATAGGAAGCGGGCGACAGTAGCTCAGTTGGTAGAGCACTGGTCTTTGGACCTAAATGTGGGTTTGAGCCCACCACGACTCATGTCATCTGCTCCCACTGATGTCTACTGTCGTTGTGTCCGTGGGCAAGACACTAAACCCCACATTGCCTGAAGCCCCCGCTGAAAGACCAAGGCCATGTCTTCGATCACGGAGAAGCCATCATCCTGTGGACCCACCTGCAGGAACATTGGATGAAAAACTTCTGCTGCTGGGGATTCCACATAGTATTAACTCATGCTGTACGTGCAAACCCAACTTTAATTATCATATTATATATAAACCATGAATAATTTATGAGAATGATAAACTTTGATAAACGTTCACTGACGATGAATTGGTGTTTTGAGAATTCGGATTATCATTGACCCTGAGAAGGTGCAAATAGGTAAAAATATGCAGAAGGACAAAAGCGACCATGTCAGGAATCAGAAACAAGAGTGCTGTAGGGCCGAGCAGTTCAATCTCTACATGCTGTCGCTAGGACAGTCAATACGCAATGTGTCCTATCCTTACAGTCTATGGTCCTATCACAACTACGCAGACGACACGCCGATCTCTGTCTCACTGACTGCAGGAGAACATGGAATCCCCCAATGCCCCAATTTCTTCAGTTAAACTCAAACAAAACTGAAATGGTTGTCTTGGTTGAAACAAAGAAAGCATCATCTGTCATCCCCTGTTTCTCTCACTGGAACCTTCAAATCAGGTTAGAAATCTAGGGGAAAATTATGGACTCAACTTTAAATCTTAATAACCACATTAAATCAGTAATTTCAGCAGGTTTTTCCCATCTGAAAAACATTCTCAGATTAAAAATTATAGCATCTAGAGCAGACCTTGAGATTCTTATCCATGCATTTGTCTCCAGTGATTAGACTGTGGTAACGGCCAAGTCACTGGGCTCTCCAAATGAGCAGTAAAACAACGGCAGTATAATCAAAGCACTTATGTTGACTTAGTATTTGATCTATACTTTGACATGATGGCAATGAATTAATGAATGTATTGTTGCTCTCTACAAATAAAGACGGATTGATTGAAACTGTCATGGTCCCACATCCTGTCCCCACGTCCCGGCCCCAGCTCCACATCTCTGCCCCGGCTGCATGTCTCGGCCCCAGCCCCACGTCCCAGCTCCGGTCCCTCATCTGGTCTCCCTCGTGGTTTTTTTTTTAGATCCGTCCCTTGAGTAGAGAGTACTGTCATGGTTTAGGTTTATTTTCTGTTTTATTTTGAAACATGTTACTCTCCATGTCTTTAGTTGTACTTCCTGTTGTCTGACTACCAGCCTTGCCCTCATGTGTATCACCTGTCTTGTATCTAGCCCTGTGTGTTCCTTCACTCCCTGTTCCGTCATTGTTATTTCCCGTCTGTTCCTGTTCTTCTTCTCGTCCGTTTTTTTGCTAGATCTTGATTTGTATAACTTTTATCAAATCCATCATTTGGCAGTTTTGCATTTCAGGCCTCCTTATATTTTCACCTGGCGTGACACAAGCTGTACTTTCGCAAGGCACTGTACCTCCTAAGAGTTTTGATCTTTGCCCATCAAATAATACTTTCAGCAGGAATCATTAATAGTGTTTGATCACTCAATTAGCAACTTGTTTAAAAACTGACATAAAGAGTGGCACTGACTGGCTGATTTTCCTCATCCTCAGAGGATTCGGTGAGGTCCTCTTCCTCCATCTCCACGTCAGACTCTCCGGGGGCGATGGGAACTACGATGGTCAGGTTAGGGTTGGTCATGTAACTGTCCTCCTCCGTGATTACGTACTTCCCTCCAAACCGACTCACGACTCCCCCGTTACAATCCAAGTGATTCCCAACCAGTTTGTTGCCTGGGCAGGTTTCTTTTGATTTTGAGCTCTTTAATCTGCGATTGCAAAGATTTAGCAGACTCCTGAAGAGCCAGGAGACGCCGCTGTGAATGCGAGCGATGGCCAATTGGATGTTGTTCAAGTCTCCATCTTCATCTGGCGCAGAGAGGTTATCTGAGCTGAACGAGCTGAGCAGCAAGGCCAGGAAAAGATTCAGCACCTGTTCATGGACAAAAACAAACAAAAGAAAATTATAGATACTATTTGTAAACACTTTTTAATGAACTTAATCCCTCCCTTAAAAAAACACAACAAAGAAAAACATTATAAACCATTGTGAAATCACCAATTTTGCATTGGATTTGGAGTAAAAAAACAAAAAAATCACTGTTACACTTCAATTTTCAAAATCATACACCAGTGACGATGAGCCCAGCTTAGCTTCAGAGATCTGACATACAGGTATAGTTAAGTAGTAATTACCTTACCTAACTGGCTACAGTTATTGCCAATTCATATTTCTGACTGTTTGCATTTGAGCAGGAAACCTGGATCAAAGGTGAAATGTATCTAGAATGTCCTGCAGAGAGACTAATGTTGCTGAAGGATTAAATGGCACGGCATGTATTCAACAACTACAAATCCGTTATTGTTACGTACGAATGATATGGTGACTGATATGAGCCACATATGGCTTCAAGTGCTGCAGGAAAGTGTTCAAACAGAGAGTGATTGGACACAGGCTTAAACTCTGCACAGTCAGAGAAGGGAACATGAGCAGATGATTAGAGATGAACGCCCTTTGGCCTTATTGCCCCTAAGCATCATGGATAATCCTTATCTGACCAGTTTCACACAGTTCACGTCAAGCTTTATATTTACTAGACACATCAAGGGTGATGTCATGATATCACTTTTGTAACACAAACATGAGCAGGAGGAAGGTGATACAGCCTACTGAAGGTGATACAGCCTACTGAACCATGACCAAAAAAATCAGAAACTAAAATATATAAAAAATATTTCATCCTTTTTGTTATATAAACGCCAATGTTCAGCAATTATGCAGCAATCATTACACTTTATAAAGAAATAAGGTAAAGTATTGCGATAACAATATTATTGCTTTCACCTAAAATTGCAATCTGCATATAACGCAAGAGACTATTAACAAAAATATGAATGACATTCCGGGCAAACCTACGCAGGCACGGGGAGAACGTGCAAACTCCACTCAGAAAGGCCCTGTTCCGACCAGTATTCAAACCTAGGACCTTCTTGCTGAAAAGCAGGAATGCTATCCACCGTGCAGCCCCCTCGGTCATTCAGTTGTGATGTAATTTAATCATTTTAAACATATACTCACTAATATCAATACTAATGATGTTATTGTTAGTATTGTTCAATAAACATTTGTTAATCTGTATTTTAAGGCTCATATGGAGCTGTGTGTGTCAGGGGCCCCCCACAGGCAAAAAGGGCCTTGGTTCTCTGCTCCCATGAAACTTCTGTTTGACTCATTTAAGAATCCTACAGTAGCTTAGGTCGTACGTAATATTTGCTTCAGAAAATGTACGAGATTCATGGAAACAGAAGCATTCTATAACCCCCAAAAACGCAAAAATATGAAATAGCTAACACCATTTTACTATCACTTAAGACAGTGTATGAATAATTTCCATCCGGATTTTCATTTCCTGGTCTTTCCTGGCTATTAACACTAGCTTAGGCTTAGAGCTCAATAGGAAATCTCCATATAAATATAGTGCTGACACTGTGTCTAAGGAGATTTTCTGAGTAACATATATCCCGTGTTATAATACAAAATGCCATGGCTGATGCACTGTACTACTTAGTCCAGTCACAATATCACTATAGGCTTAACTCATTAGCTATGGATAAAACACAGCCAGGATGAGGAAAAGCTCTCTGTAATTGTCAGGCTGCAGTGTAAATATAGATATGACTTGTCTGTCAAAGGCCCCAGACATGTCACAAGTCTGCTTCTGATAACGATATGGGGACAGATAAAAGAATGGAACTTGAGTATCATGCGGACTATGAGATTTATTCTGTTTTTTTCTCTGGGTCATTTATGTTGTTGGAATTAATTGTGTACAAGTTTTGAATAAAACAATTACGACAGCTTAGGGGTAAAAACTTAAGACACTCCAGACACTCAAGGACCAATGGTTTCTGTTGGGGATGTCCTTCCCTAAGCCATCGGCCGGGCAAGGTAAAATTGAAAACTATCTCCTATAAATGTTATTATAAATGGCATCAAGTTTTAGAGTCATAAGGGAACGTTATAAGAGATCCTTTGTTCCTACGGCTATAAGACTGTACAACAGTTATGTCTGAGTTACACCTATGCACTTTATTACTATTGTTACTGACTTTTAGTATTATGTATTTATTTATGTTTGTATGGATGATGAGATTCTGCTGCTGGACATCTGAATGTCTCCTACAATCAATAAAGTATCATCTGTCCTTAGAAAAGACACAAAGTAAATCACAAAATAGCTCTTGTCTGGACTCCTGAAGGCACAAGGATAGAAGGAATATCACCTGGAGCCGGGCAGTGGAAGTCAAGGCGAGGGAAGAAAACCCTGGCTGATTCAGGCAGAGGCTGAACGAGTAGGAGAGTTGTTGCTGCACTACATGCCATTGGCGTAACGGGCAATAAAAAAGTTATAGAACTATTTCAAGCACATCACCTACAATAACAAGGAGTGTTTATAAATGTCCTTCATATGTAGCCTTCCTGCTTGTGCGTTGGTGAGCGCATTATTATCAAAATTTGGGATGTTTCACTACCAGATAATTTGCTCCAAGTCAGAGGTTCTCAACAGAGTCAAGAGTCAACTGCCAAAAGAAACACTAAATTGTGTTTTTTTGACATAGATTATGTCAAATAAATGATAAATTATGAACCACTAATTTTAGGTCAAAACATATTTAGATTTAGTAGATTTATGACATACCACCAGATTTCCAATGACCATGACCAGCATGAAGACCAGGATGCAGAGCGGCTGTCCTGCCACCTCCATACAGTCCCACATGGTCTCGATCCACTCTCCACAGAGAACTCGAAACACAATGAGGAACGAGTGAAAGAAGTCCTTCATGTGCCAGCGCGGCATCTGGCAGTCAAAGGAGATCTTACACACACAATCCTGGTAATTCTTCCCGAACAGCTGCATCCCCACCACCGCAAAGATGAAGACAATGATGGCCAGCACCAGAGTCAGGTTCCCCAAAGCGCCCACAGAGTTTCCGATTATTTTAATGAGGGTGTTCAGGGTGGGCCAGGACTTCGCCAACTTGAAGACGCGTAACTGAACAACACAAGAGCAGGACATCATCAAATAGTAAAAGCTGAGAGGTTATATATATATATATATATAAAATATATATATATTTTAGCTTTAAAGAAAAACATTTACATCCAGACAAAAGAAAGTATGCAAAGTGAACATTTTAAATGTAACGCACAACTTGCACAATTTCTGTCAAGTAATTTGTAAAATAAAAGTGAAGTATTCTATTATCTTGAAAACAACTTTGTTCCCCCAGCATAGTGTCATTGGCCAGAATTTGAGATTTTATAAGCATCTGATGGATGACGCGTTTAAAACATTTTCAGGAGACACTAGGGCATAAAATTATGAAAATGTGTTTTTGTTAGTGACTACAATAATAACTAATAATAAGGGTACTTGTAGAGCGCAGACCTCTGTCAAAAGGCTCCTTTCCTTAGCCTGTATCCACACGGTGATTCAGATCACCTCCTAAATGTAAAAATGATGATAATAATTTGTTCTTTAACTTTAAAGGCATTTTAGAAAAGTTTTTGCACAAACTAACAAACGAATGAACAAACAAACAAACCAAGCATCAAAGCCGGGGGTAGAGGTAACATTACTAATGTACACAACTTACAAAGCATTCTGGACTATCAAAACTCCAAAATACACATCAAGAGCATCATAGTAACTATTTGAGGGTGAAATGCCTTGCTTAAAGACTCAACAAGACTTTGGTGTTTTAGAGCCACCCCACTTAGAAAAGAAGGTGATTCTTACCAATCTGAAGGAGCGCAGCACAGACAGCCCTTCTACATTGGACAGGCCCAGCTCCATCAGACTGAGGCACACAATGATTCCGTCAAAAATGTTCCAGCCTTGTTGAAAGTAATAGTAAGGGTCCAGAGCAATGAGCTTTAGCACCATCTCTGCTGTAAAGATGGTTGTAAACACCTAACAATGAAAAAGAGAGAGCCGTTAGTATGAAGTAGCCAGCAGGGGGAGATGGCCGAACACAAATTAAAATACTGCAGACCACGCTAAAAATATTCCTCTCCTAATGTGGATAAGCACAAATAGCTTAAAGTGCAAACTACGAAATGGATCAACAACACCCAGTTTGACCTCAAAGCAAAAATAAGCCATCCACAGAAATATTACTTGGATCTTGTCCATACAAAAGTGAGAAGGCAACAAAGAGTGATGTGTGTTTTATAATGTGCAAGCACTTCTCAACATCTGTCTATTTTCCTGGCCGTTAATTGCTTTGTCTTAGCTGTAACCTTTTTCAAAAATACTACGAGCAATTTAGCCAGGTGTGAACTGTGAAGTTAGTTTTTTTTTTAATATAGTGCTCTTTGTCTGCTCGAGACAGTATTGTATACTTTGAACATTTTAAATATGAATCAGCTAACTTATATGCAGATAACAATTTCCCTTTCTTCACAAATTTCAAATGCATTCCATCTTATGGGGGGACCTCAATGTAATAATAATAAAAATAATCATAATAAAAATACATTGAACTTATACAGCACTTTTTCGGACACTCAAAGACCCTTTGCATGTACAAAACAATACTGTATTTTTAGTAATTTAATGCAAAGTTATAAAGTAAATTCTCTTTTTTTTACTATCAAACCAGAGCCGCCCATCTTTTGCCCATGTTCCAGTTGTTTTGTTGTGACATACCCCTAAACACGTACATAAACACACATACACACCTATACTGACTCCCTGACTCTCTATCGCACACACACACACATACACACACACACACACACACGTATACTGACTCATTGACTCTCTATCGCACATACACACACATACACAAAGTACTCCCCACAAGTGAGGAGTTGGTAATTCACGTAGTGGACAACTGCTCACCAGGTTTCCCACTGACAGCATGGCATTGAACTCATCGGTCATGGGGTAGTGCTCCAGAGCCATGAACAGCGTGTTGAGGACAATACAGATGGTGATGCCCAAGTCCAAGAAAGGATCCATCACCATCAGCTTCACGCACTGTTTGATCTTCAGCCACCAGGGGCAGCATTCCCAGATCAGGTACTTTTTAGCAAATACATACCAGCGAGGATGACACTTCTGACGAGACTCCTCAAGCTCTGCAAACACAAATATCTCTTCAATATTACGAATGACATCTAATTTTATATTAAATAATAGAATCCACTACAAAGATAGCCTGGTCGTACCACACCATAGTACAAATTACATTTCATACTAAGGTCTGGAGGTGCTCCATTGAGATCTGTTTACAGGTGAGAGGGGTCAACTCCTTTTGCAGATTGAAACGATTGGATCTGAGTTTACCGTCACGTATGTAATGCGCCCGAGTGAGTTGTTAGCCTTTAGCATTTAGCCTAGCCATCTCCTTTGCCGCTAATGGAGCCCGTGGGGAGTAGCGCCACAATCTTTGCCAGCAATTAAATTTGCTAAACATTATTCTTTTTCTGGGTTCAATTTCTTGACAGAACCAGACCGGATTACTTTTATTGCATTCTTCGCCATTGACAAACTACAACCTGCCCGTTCGGCGAAAACTCTTGACGTCACCCATAACTAACTACAACACCCGCCTCCCGCGCTCGCTGATTGGTCGGATGGAATTCAATCAATGTAATCACAAACACAGTGACCAGACCCAGATGTTACAAGCAGAGAAATGATAATTGAGCGGAGTGTACGGATGGCAAAGGCCAGGCTACTACAAAGACAATTGTGGGTAAAATAATCATTCTACAGAATCAATAAATCTACTAATCTAAATTAGAGAAACAATGAACAATCCATAGAACCAACCTGCTTTTCCAAAAATACCATATTTTAAAATGTGATGTATTTAGAAAAGTAAATAGAGGAAATAAAAATGAGACTGAATCTATTGAATAGACAATGGAGAGACCTTTACCGTCCATGACGTCGCTGAAGAAGCTGACGGAGCTCAGTCCTCTCTTCCTTGGTGCTCGAGGGGGCTCAGTCATGGAGGGCGACGGGTGAAGACCTCTGACTAAAGTTTCCTCAGTACACTGGGACTTCTGAGGAACAAAAAGAACATTGTCAAAACTGTTTTATCATCATAAACTATGTCATCATAACTTCACAATAAATGGTTCTCTTATCTGAAAAATTCAGGTATGTAAAATAACTGTGGTTGTCGGAAACAATGTTGATTAACAATTGTGTCTTCACCATTTCTATTCTATATTATCTTTCTATCATTAGATAAAAAATATTTGACAACAATACTTCTGTGGACTAAAATTGGTCTTCTTTTTGCTCAGAAAGGTGGTTTGACAGAAAATGTGGATGTCAAGAAATTGGTTTATGGCTTTTGATTATGATTTGAGACATAGTTAGACGAACAAAGTTCCACAAATAAATTATGTTTTGCATGCTTTTGGATCCATTTAGTTATGTAATATAGTAATAATAATAAGAGTATAACAAAATACGAATTTCTTAGTATTATATTATTATATAGTAATATTGTGATTTAAGGTCCATAAGTGAATATTTACTGTGTCTTCCTTGATCCTCTCCATGCTGAAGGCTGATATGGATTTAGGGCTCTGCAGTCCGATGGCTGAGGCTCCGTTCTGTTCGAGGGAGATGTTCAGTCGTCCGTTCACATTGAGCATGGGAGTAAAGACCTGGGACCCATGACTCCTTACGCTGCTCGCCCTGCGTTTCCAGGGAGTGGCGCTGGAGTTGGTTCGACTTCTGAAGTCGCCATAGTTACTGTGTTCGTCATCTCCGTAGTCTGCCTCTGAATTGTTGCGGGCTCTGAATGTGCTGAAGATGCTGGCCTGGCTGCTGCGCCTGGTGCTGAGGGGATGGGACGACAGAGTGGCCAGCAGTGGATGTGCTGGCATTGGGGATATTGGAGGCTTTGAACGACAACAAAATAGAAAAACTATGATAAACAGTAACACTAGTTCCAGTTTCTTGAATTCAGATTGAATGTATCGGAAAATGAGTTAATATTGACAATGCCAAAGTTAAGTGTGTGTGCGTGTGTGTGAGGAGTTCGTACCATAAGCTCGTCTGGTAAGTCTAGATGGTCTCCCGCAGGGTCCTCTCCCACCTCCTCTGATAAAGTCCGATGGGATCTCCTTCGTCGCGTGCTGTAGCGGCGCAGGGTTCCCATCTTCACAGAATATGGGGACAGCTGAGGAGACACCATGGCCTCTGCCTCCTGGACCTGTCTTTTTGCTGCCAACTGTGAACATGAGAGTGTTGTCAACAATAGTCTTCTCATATTTAAAGGAATAGTTCACCGTTTTTATATACTGACATATGTTCTTACCTTACCTTAGACTAGTTGATATGTACCTGTCTGGTACAGCCTCCTCTGTATACTGCATAGTACCAAATCAGCTCGTTTTTGCTCTCGTTTTTGCTCCGTTTGCATGACAGAGCGCACGGACAAA